>MIQA02024343.1:0-85055 GCA_001887855.2 Sclerospora graminicola
TAGCTCTTTAGCTCGTCAATTCATCGGTAAGACTGCGTTTAGTATCCACGCGTGCTGTGCTGAGGGTATCAATCGTCACGCCGTAAATCGTCTAGTATTGTTGACGTAAGATGGAATCCTTCTAACGACCACCCGGTGGGTGATATTAACGAATTGTTTCACAACGAGAACTCTCTTTGACTAACTTCCGTGCATGCGCCGCTTCTATCGTCTTCAGATTAATACATTTAACGTGTATAGGCTTGTGTATGAATTGGAGCAGCAAATAAAAAATATTCTATCCACTGCAGTGCTGTACTGTCACAAGCTTGTACAGGTAAATCGTGCAGACTCGTTAAAAAGTGCCGTAAGAAATGTTGGTGTATAAGAAAAAGAAGAAGCTCACTCAGTCGATTTCTACAACCGCTCTGAGGTCGATTACGACATAGGAGTTGTTGTAGACTGAACTACTGTAAATGAAGATGCTATCTTGGTATCGTGCGTCAAGCGTTCAATCCGATGGCTTGCGGATGGCCACCGCGTCCACGAATCTCTGGACTACGAGAAGCAAATTGGGTACCAGAACTTAAGGATCGATCCGATTTGGTGAGATGTTAAGTGTTGTCGTTGCACGTGAAGGTACAGAAAGAACTAAGGTAAAAGGAATAATTTTATTATTATCAAAAATACTAAGCTTTATGAGGGTAGAGTCATCCAAATGGAGTTGCTATACCTTACTAGGGGAAACATTAGTACTTTATGTCTTAGTGATTAGTGGCGAGGTTGCCGTGCACGTCCAGCAAGCGCAACATAGTATGTCAGCTTAGGCTCCGTTTCACATGTACGTAGTGTAGCAACACATTCTTATTGACGCGCGTGTCAGGCAGAGGTCTGTCATAACCTGTTGTGAGGCCACACACATCCGCGATAGCGTAATTACGGCAGGTTCCAATATTTTCCGCCATTGCGTAGATGCTTGAGGATGACACGAATCTTAACGGAGAAATAGCACTTGACGTAGTGATTTTGCGTCACAAAATGGCCGTATCGTTCGTAGAGGGAGTTAAGGTACTGTCCAAAGGTTGTCTTATCGCCGTTTCAAGGAAAGCTGCCATTTCTCCAAATACCGTGGCAGTAACAACACCATCCTTCCCTTTCACTAGATCACCAACGCAAAAACCGATGTGAAAAGAGGGTAGTCTTGCCCGCGTTTCGCGACTCAGCGGTCTTGTTGTCCATCCACTTAAATTCAGTCAAGGTCTCTTCAGATTAAGACCTTTAGCCAGGGTAACACGCACGCAACATTTTCGACGACACTGTCGACGTGATAAAGTATAGCTGCTTGCGATCGCAGTTCGAGTGCAGTCGAACGTGCTGCTCAAGATCCCAGCAACAAAAGAGAATCCCAATCCGTTCCGTAAAGATTCGTCAGTCAGACTTACAACTTAAATCGCGCTCCGCAACGGCCAGTCGATCTGCGTCTGGGTCATTGGATTTGATCAAGTTGATCCGATCAATCTCGCTCCGCTAGCTTCAGCCGTTTCCAGGGCAAGCTACAGCGCTCCTTTACCGTCCTATGGGTTGGGAAAAACAACTGTGAGAAAGTAGGGATCAGGCAAAAACTGGGCTTGCACTCGGACGTGCTAATTGTGCCCAAAAAATGCAAACGCGTGACTTGTAAACGCATGACCGACACCATGCATAGCTGGGTAGGCGATTATAAGCGACGTACTAGCGTTGTTCCTTGGATAGCGGAACAGTTTCGTACGTGCTTGTTCAAGGTAGACTTGGTGAGATCCTTCGTGGGGTTTTCAAGCAGTGTTGGCAACGCCTTCTTCCAGTGGTTCGTTGTACTGCTCCACGGAGCTAAGTTATTCATGCACCCATTAGCAATCCCTTCATCATGTGGCTGATTCAATGCCACTAATCACACTTGCATATATACTAGCAAGAGCCAGAGTGGCTCAAATACGACACGACATGTCGACTTATGCGTATTATTTGCACGCAATAAAAAAGAAAGTGACATATCCACATGCGTAATAACCATCGGCGTACCCCGATTTCACTTTCCGGGTAACCCTTAATAAGGTATTTTCATACCCTCGTAAACAGCCGATATGGGACAGGCAAGTAACTTAAATTCGGCAATATTATATTATTATTATTATTATTATTATTATTATTATTATTTTGTAGCCTGGTGTAAAAACCGTTAAATTACATTTCAGTTCACTTGAATTTATGACTGGTAGGTGAAGAGCAAGAATGCTATCCCCAAAAGGCGCATCTACCAGCAGCACACCTACCAGTCTAAGAATCATGTCATTTTCAATTTCTATTTCGAATTTGTCCAATAGAATTTTTTATCTTTTCCCTTTTCTTTCTGGGTATCTGCTGCTTTTGGCACTATCTCCTTTTCCTGTCACGCACGCTCCCATCCACGAGCACTAGGCGATTTGAGTTAGATCGAACAGTTGAAAGTGGTTATAATATAACTCTTTATACTTGCCCCTTGTATACACTTTGTTTTTGAACCAATAAAGTGGATCATTTTAAAACATTTATGGGATGAGCTCTCTGCTGTCATCATCTAAAGTATGACATGCACGACAAATCGAAATTGTCAATATTGTAGCTGGTTTATCTTTACACCATCAGATTGTTTATTTAAGACAACGGATTAAACATACGACCCGTGGTCCACTCAATGTACAATACCACTTAGATATTGGGCGCAAACTGCTCGAACTACTCCATCCAATTCAATAACACTCTCAAAGATGCAATAGTTAGGTACTTTTCCCGCTAGACGTCTTTTCTTTTCCAGCATGATGTCGCTTACCGCTGTGAGTCTGGTGTATTCACAAGACATAACTCAAATAGAAGGGTATGGTGTAAGCTTATGTTTGGATAATTCATTTTATCCATTTACCCATCGCCCTAAATTTCGGGATGTAATGTACAGGTAATAAAACGTAGTGAGGTGCATACTTTTCATGTTATGCGATGCAAAAAAAGAATGTGTGCTATATAATTTGATGTAGGAATTGATCATCTAATTAGTTGATGAAGCCCAATACACCAGCTAAGAAACTTTGAAAAAGATGACTTCAGTATTTCCCGCTTTCGTGAGTGTAATCAACTCTTCCATAACTTATTTTTGTGAAGGCACTGGGTGGAAGATTGGAAAAGGGCGCCTGCCTTTTTTAGATTGTTCCTGGGATATACACCATTACTTCAAATTGTAACCCATTTAAAACAGTTTGTTACTAACTTCTAGATATCAAAGGCAGCGTGTAACCCTCATTTTAGTGCTCCAAATAAGGGCGTATTGCCATTGATACCTAAATCCAAGACGTAACTCAAATAGAAGGAGGCATAAACTTATTGAAAATGACGACGTCCCAGACATCACATAAAATGTGATGTCCATTATACGGCTTTCCAAGATCGCGGTGCGCCTTTAGCATATCAGTCTCTATCCATGAGTGTTTGCGGTAGGTGAGAGTATTTAAGATACGTGATCAATTCAAATTGTAACCCACTTGTTAGTCTTAAAGCACAGTAACTGTTTACATATTTAAAACCATTTACTGTAAAACCATTTGAGTCACCTTTTGACGAAGTTTTTGGATTTGAGTAGGAAATATTCCCAGCGTACCACTTGGTAAAATTTGTTTCTGCTGATATTATAAGGGCTATGTGTGATATGGTAAACTGCCACTTTGTGGCCTCCTGCCAATTTGTGGCCGCTCCTGGTTTTGCCCAATAAGGGTTGACAAAAAAATTGGCAGCCTATCAATTGGTAGAAATAAACAAACTGACAGCATACCGATTGGTAGATTTGTTTTGCAGATATGAAAAGGGGTAGGTGTGGAAAACGTGATACAAAATCTTATATTAAAAAGCGGCCCCGAATTGGCATTTCGTACTTTTGCGAGACGCGAACAGAAAGAGTCAATATTTTTGATGCATTTGCCCATTATCGATAGATTAACGGCTATAGAAAATCCTGATTAGTTGGACTTTTACCCAATATTGTTTTTTTGGGACAGATTATAAATAGGTGAAAAGTTATGACTACAACAATGTACACAAATTAAAGAAGGCCCCAAATTGGCAGTTTACCATACCATCACGGTTCCGACATGGCTACAAAAGATCCGACACCATTGATTGGATTCAAATTAGATAGGGTTAGGAAAACAATTATAATCCAATAAACACCGCTTATTGCGGCGGGGTGCTAAGTCGCGCCCGCTCCGCTAGAGCGCTCCCTATCGCCGACCTCCGCTGCGCTGCGGTGGCTCTACAATAGATTGTCCCTCCCCGTAGGTGCTTGTACTCCGCGCTACGCGCCGCGCCCCCGACCTTCGCTTCGCTCCGGTGGGGCTCCGCTCTCTAAGCGCTCTTTTTTATGTTCCTACCATATGGTTCTTGTATACAAATTCTTATATGTGTCGGAGGATAATGTCGGAAGCATTTGGCTCCGACATTATCCGAAACGGGAAACTTAGACTTGAAAAAGTGTCGGAACTTGTCGGATAAATGATCATATTTATCCTTATGGATAGTTTAAGTTAATTAAAAATCCATATAAAAAACGGCCCCAAGTTGGCATCAGGCAATATCACAAACGCGGGAGCGCCTGCAGCTGTGGCTTGGGCAATGTCTTGGTCTTGTTGAATGGTGAGGAACGGTATCAAGAACGAAATTGCTCTACAAGGGAGAAGGCTGTTCCTTATTAAGTCCACACAGGATGCACGAAACATATTTTATTGACGAGAAGCGACGCTATAGCCAGCCACGTATGTTCCCTTCTAGTATTTAATCCTCCATTTCTCTTTGGGTTTACATGCAGAAGCAAAACCGGGATTGTACTTGTTTTCTATTTGTGAAAATTACGTGCCATTTTTTTTACTTTGACGTCACGTCTGGTGACGTTCTGAGACTTTGACCACACAGCTGCTGGCGCTCCCGTGTACGAAGAATATCGGGCTCGTCAGTTCTATCAAGTCATTATTGGCGATATCTGGGGGCTTTTGATTATGTTTCAAGCGAGCTACAGGTGGGAAAAGAGAAAGTAAATTCTATACTATGGTCCTTCGTTCGCTAGCACATCCTGCTACATCTAAGTCTAGTAGTTTCAAAAAATATTTATACAACGTAACAATTAAAGCAGCCATACGTTTCGTAACGTCGAACATTCCAAATACTGGTGCAAAGTATTGAAAATATGTACAATCACCTCGACCTCCTCTTAAATATTTTAATTTAAAAATCAATGATAAATGTAATAAAAAATAATAATTAAAAAAATATAAAGTAAACATTATGCAACTGCTTTCATCCGTTGTGAATATTGAAAATAAACGAAATCTGATAGCCTCCCTCAATGTTGACAACCTTGAATCCCAATGTCGCGGACCAGAAATATAATAAACGTAATCCCTAAATGTGAGCAACCTTGAACCCCAATATCGTGAGCAATGTTTTGGCCCTTGGGTCAGGAAGTCCTTTAGTGGGCAAATCAGCTAATCAAAGATGTACTACATAATTCGACTTTGACTCCACCGTGTTTCACTTCATCACGGATGTGATGATATTTGATGTCGATGTGCTTGGCTCAACCATGGTTTACTGGATTCTTGGCTACCTTAATGCATGACTGAGTGTCTTCGAAAATCACAAGCTCACGTTTTTCAATACCTGCAGTGACTTAAATTTTGCATAGTAGACGATGCGACCATTTGACCTCTTGAATCGCAAGGCTTAATGCGATATTTTCAGCTTCGCTTGTCGAGAGTGAAAGAACATGAATGCTTCTTGCTTTCCCAGCTGATAGGCCACCAGCAAGCTTAAAAATATATTGTGATGTCGATTTTTGGTCCGTAATATCTCCAGTCAGCGTCAAAACAAACTTAAAATCAAGACTACCACTAGACTTAAATCGGATTTCATGTGCTTTAGTTCCTTGTAGGTAGCGAAACATTCCTTCTACTGCGGTCCTGTGTGCACTCCATAAACCGAGCTACCATACCAATAGCAACTGCAATATTGGGCCGAGTCGCACAAATCAAGTGAATAAGTGCATCGACAACTTAAAGTGAGCCTCCTTGATTATAAAACCCGCGGTCTTGACATTTGCTGACTTTGCGCTGATATCAACCGGACTTGAAACAGACTTGCAGCTTTTCATTCCAAATCGATCTAAAATGTACTTAACGTAGCGTCGTTGACACAAAGTTATCCCACTTTATGTTCAATTATCTCAATACCGAGACCAAATTCGCGTCTTCCACTGTCAGTCATTTCAAATTGGTGTTTGAGCTTGTCGTTAATTTGACGTATCATAGCGATTGAGTTTCCTGTGATGATCACATCGTCAACGTATACTAAGAGCAATCCGCAATACTCATCAGAGAACATGATATACGTGCATGGATCAAGATTAGAAACATTAAATCCAATAGATCGAACGTGATCTCCAAACATGTCATTCCACACACGAGACGCTTCCTTAAGTCCATAGATAGACTTCCGGAGCTTTAGACAGTCGAAGCTTGGATCAATTTCCATACCGTCTGGAATTGAAATATAAACTATTTATTTCAATTCACCATATAGAAAAGCAGTCAGCTCGTCAGCTGGTCCATTGTTTATCCGTTATATGTAGCCAACGCTAATATCAGACGAAGCGTGACATTTTAAACAACCGTAATCGATACCATAGTTTTGGCGAAAACCTATAGCGACAAGTCGAGCTTTGTGCTTGGAAATTGATCCATCGGCGTGTCGCTTGATTGTAAACACCCATTTAGTGTCAATTGCAGGATAATTTATCGAAATTTTAAAAACATCACGAGTTGGCGTCGATGTGATTTCGGCTTGAATAGCATTGCGCCAGCGTACTAGATCGATGCCACTCACAGCTTCCTGAAACTTTTGCGGGCTCAGACATCTCACAAACTTGGATCGTATTAGCACTTGAACGCCACCATTCTTTAGGCTAAGTGCGTCGTCGAGTCAAGCCTTGAACCCACCCTGTACCATCCGTGCTTGTGACATCTGAGTCGGGGATGACGCTTTAGGATGTGATATCAGGTGATGGCGGGGAGCGTGAAGACCGTTTGCCAGTATACTTAAGAAATATTGTACCTGCCTTGAATATTAATATCGTCGAGCTGGGTAATAGTGTCATCCACACGGTCGTTTGAATCGTCGAGTAGCGTAACTCCACTTGTAAATTCATCAAAGTTAACATCACGACAAATGATAATCTTGTCCCTTTCAAACGCGTAAATCCGATAAGTTTTTTATGTTTCTTCGTAACCCATAAAAATTCTAGGTCGAGACTTCGGGTTCCACTTCCGGCGCTTTTCCTTTGGTCTGAGAACGAAAGTGAGACAGCCAAAAAATCTTCATATATTTCACACTTGGCTTGAATTTATTGACCATTTCATATGGGTATTTTAGAGATGACTTGGGTGAAGGTGGACGATTTTTTTAATGTAAATCGCAGTCATTGCAGCTTCGGCCTAAAACATTTTGTCTAAAACGCGCATAGTGAAGAATGCTACGACCCATCGTCACAATGCTTCAAATGGCGCGTTCGGTCGTCCCATTTGTTTGGTGGGCGTATGGTACCGCCACTTGTTCTTCGATCCCTCGATCAGAATAAAATTTCTTAATGGATGAAGTTGCAAATTACTTTGCCCTATCATGACGGACGTATTTGACACGCTTGTCGAACTGGTTTTCAACTTGAAAAATTAATTTCTTCAGTGCCGCTTGGCTATCCGATTCAAAACCCTTTTATCAATCCACTTGATTCGTCAATTATTAAGAGCAAATACTTGCTACCGCCCAAGCTCTCAACTACTATAAGTCGAAGTGACGTAGTTCGAAAAGACCAAAATTACTTTTGTCCATATTTAGCATGAATGGTTTTTGGACCATTTACCAAGTTGACAACCATGATAACAAGTCATTTGTTGCAAGGTGGCCGGAAATTCAACATCATTCACTATATTTTTGTCAACAAGCTTCCGAAGTACAGGAAAAGGTGCGTGACCCATTTGCTCGAGCTTGGGCTTGGTAGTACTTATCACCGACATGATCGTCACACTTGAAGGTACACGCAACCAATAGAGTCCATTAATAAAGTTAGCAGTCGCAACCAACTTGCGAGAGAACTTGTCCTGTACATTCATTCTAAGTCAGTCGAACACGACTGGAATTTGTCTGACTTATTGATTTGCGGAATTGATAATTGATTTTTCGCTATACCTGGCAGGTACAGCACGTCGGTTACCTGAAGGTTGCGCGTACGTCCATTAGGAGCACAATCTTTCCGTTTACAGTGCCCACGCCTAATATTTTAGTCTTATCCCAATTTGCGACGACCAAATCACCATTATCACTTTCACTAATTTCTTAATTGAATTTATCATTGCATATGTGGTGTGTCGCACCACTGTCGACAGCCCACATTCCTTTTGTTTCCGCTTTGGGGGTGTTGACTCCACAATCCATTGACACGACAAACGCAAGCGGACAATCTTCTTTATCATCGTCGCCATGGTAATTGCACTCAACATAGTTTACTTGCTTACCACTGCCCAACCGATTTGGCTTCCGTCTTGGTTGGTGGTTCTTATTTCAACAGCGGTCCTCCGTGTGACCAATCTTGCCACAAAATGAGAAGACACGCTGTTTTTAGCGTTAAACGCCTTTGCTGAATCTTCAATCTTTTCAGCCTTTCTCTCACCCGCACGTTTTATGTACTCATTATTGAGCACTTTTATTTCATCTTCAGTCTTCAAGTCAGTATTGCTAATTTCGCGACATTCTCAAAACTTTTCGGCAGGCCGCGTCGCAAAGAAATTGTCACGTCTTTATCATCCATCTTTGCACCGATGCTAACTAGCTTAGCGTGGATGTTGAGGACATCGTTGCAGTGGTGCAAGAGGTTGCCGCCTCCTTCATTTCCAAGCTGAGCATTTGACGCTTGAGGTAGATTTGTCCAGCTATTGATATCCTTCAAAAAGCGTCTTATGACGCGCCCATGCAATCCACGCTTTTTCGCCGTCGTCGACGAGATGATGATATTCCGCGTCGGTGTGGAGAAGCAGCACACCAAAAGCAGTGCTGTTGAGACGGATGTACTGTTACTGGATCCGAGCATCGGTAAAGCCCGGCGTCGGCTCACGGTTCACGACGCTGCATGACGATTTTTTTTGTCAGGATCGCCCCCCCCCCCCCAAATACCGTGCCCAGGTGGAATAGTTGTCGCCCTTGGACTTGTCAATAACCGGTTTCGTTGAGCTTGAAGTTAGTATTGGGCTCATAACCTGATAACATTTCAATAGGAATTTATGCTTAGGTCCTTTGTGCGCAAGCACGTCCTGCTACATCTCAGTCTAGTAGTTTTTAATAAAATTATGCAGCGTAAGAGTTGAAGCAGTCATACGTTTCGTAGCTTTGAACATTTCAAAAACTGGTGCAAAGTATTGAACAGATGCGCAAACATCATGACGTCCTCATCCAGCGTAAACGTTACGCAACTGCTTTCATACGTTGCGAATATTGAAATAAACGAAATCCAAAAGCTTAAGCTGTACTTGTCGCGAAAAGCTCCTTTAACGTTACCATCATTGTTGTATTTGCCGGCAATATCATAAAGAAGCGCCTGCGGCTGTGGCTTGGGCAAAGTTTTGGCCTTGTTGAATAGTGGGGTGATCGCACGCAGAAGCAAAACCGAGTTTTACTTGTTTTCTATTCGTACGACTTTCAAGATAATCAAAAATCTTTTGCCAGATCGAAGACATGCATAGCGACGTCAAGCAGCAGGGAGAAAGCACCATTGACGTCAGTTTCAGCCTCCCGCACCAGAAGCAGCGGTAGCTTAGGTCTTACGGCATTATTAACGGATAATATGTCTTTTTTTCTCGTAGGCAAGATTACCTCTGAAAAATTATCCATATATGCTAATATCCAAGCAACGGTATCATTTCTCTCGTGCTTCAAGCTCGTTTTGCAAACAAAACGATTTATCGATACGAAACATGTTTTCTTTCAATAGTTTGGCAATGGATTCAACGCCCCCTCCACAACAGTCCTAAGTTGTAGCATGTAGAGGTCTGATCAGAAACAAATCCGTCCGCCACTTTGACCAAGCACGAAATCCCGTGATCTTGCTTACGTGGGGTCATCAATAGCGAGGCGTGTCGTCGTCGGGATCTCTTCCATGTGACCTTTATGGCTACTATGTCACA
The DNA here is from genome assembly GCA_001887855.2 of Sclerospora graminicola. NCBI lineage: Eukaryota > Oomycota > Peronosporomycetes > Peronosporales > Peronosporaceae > Sclerospora > Sclerospora graminicola. The sequence continues at coordinate 10,260 of MIQA02024343.1, forward strand.
ATCGTTCCAAATCACGTCAACATCGAACAACCTCTCGACAAACGTTTAAAAAACTCGAAACGCCATGATCCAACAAATGTCTTGCCCATCATCGTCCTGATTACTTTTTGTTTCTCTCGCGCTTCCGTTGTCGTTAATCTCTATCACTGGTTAATGATTGGGCGCTCTGTTGCGTTCAATATTTTAGCTCGTTTCATCTCCTTGATCCTGCTTACTTCGGTTTCATCAGCGTCTCGAACGCGCTTGCCAACCATGGATAGCTTGCATAATATTTTTAGCGCTTTTTCAAAAAAGGATAACAACATGTGACTAAATAAACACCTGCGTAAGGCGAAGCCATCAAGCAGAGTTGATGACCCCCAATGCGCTAAACATGTGTTTTCAAGATGCCCGATTGAGAGTACGTGGATCCCCATGATGGCTTTGGGTAGTCACTTCTGACGTATTTCCAGTAAGACGGAGCTGCAACATAAGCCGGGTAGTCTTCCAGCTGAACTTTGAGCCTATGTCGAGCAAAGTATAGGGCAACCTCACGTCGAATCGAGCCGTATGGTTTTTCAAAAAACGACGATAGTAGTAAACGGCAGCATTAAATATGAGAGACATAAGACGCGGGACTGTGTGCATGAGCCGGGTAGTGGGATGGAGAAAGAAGAAGAGTAGAAACAATACCGGCTCACAGTTTGCCCAGTGAGCCTCACACTCGACAAGGTTGTGACCAAGCTTCCGATTCGCGGAAATACGAGGTAGATGTCGCGAAAAGAACGCACTACGACAGCCATGGGGTTTACGTTTCGCTGTAGTCGCGTTGATGAAGAGAAGGACTGACTTGAGAAGTAGAAGGTAAAAGTAAAAGTGTATTATCAAACAGAGTGAGTTAGATGTAGAGACTTCCTAGATTAATGGACCCGAAGAGGCCGAATCATGTAAAGGAATATTTCATGTAAAGGAATGTTTGATGTAAAGAATTATTTGATGTAAAAATAGTAAAGTAAGCTAAAACATTTGTTATGATAAGATTTGATAATATTTGGAAGTGATATGCTGATTTAACATCAACATCCTCCTTGAATCTATATCTTACGGCCCTGTTGTGAGGTTCTTACGACCGTTTCATCTGTTGTTCTATTCAGTCCATTTTGTTTGTATAATTATTGATATATACACATGTATACAGACTAATTAAGGCATGTTCAGAAATAGTCTGTGACAGACTAATTTATAAGTATACCGTATAAAAATGGAATATTTATATTTATACTAATAATAAAAGTAGATCAAATGCGATCAGACAGGCACTCACCAAAGTTAAACCCGCCTTTCCACTGTATACAGTATTAGCCTATGTTATGCATAGCCCTATTAGCAGACAGGTAAGCTAGAAGAGACGAACACCTTTCCGTGCAAACTTTCGCACATCGCCTGGCAGAGAGCCGAAGACGGGTGCCGATTCGGTCTCTACCGTTGGTAGTGGCAATGCTTCAGCGGTGGACATCTCAATGTGGAGTGCCTTGCTCATATCCCTTCTTGCTAGACTTTGCGCACATCGCATCAGTGTGCGGCTTAAGTCTGCAAAAGGGGCATTGATGTATCGGGTACAAAAAGCATTTGATACTATTTATTGACCGGGGAATGGTACACATCCCATTTCTCTTTTTCTTTTATTTTATTTTTTATCTCTTTGTTTATATAACAAAAACACATAATAGCACCCCTTGCGCATATAAACAGCGTAGCATCCACGTTTACACTGTTTATTTATGGAAAGTAAGCTATATTTGGATAACGTATGGCAAGATATATTCTACACACCTAAATATTAATATTACTTTTGCCACAGTGTGAGATTTCTATGTTGAAGTCGTTATCGTATTTTAGCCCATTAGGATATATTTAATATTATTCATATAATTGATATAATCGATGTTATATTATTAAGAATATTACTTGGCCTGAATAATATCGAGAACATGTATCATGTTTCGCAAATGCATAAACACAGGCCGTGCGAGCGGTTTGGTGAAGATATCTGCTGTCGTGTCTTTTGTGCTGCAGTACTTAAACTCAATGACTTTTTGCTCTGTTTTCTCTTGTACGAAGTGGTATCGAACGTCAATCTGCTTGGATCGTCCATTAAGCTCAGGGTTGTTGGCTACCTTTATGCAGCTTTGGTTATCTTCCCAGACAACAACTGGCCCAGCTTGATGGAAACCCATCTCAGCGAGCAGATGCTTGAAAAATAGTACCTCTTGCACACAGTGACAGAGTGCTATGTACTCTGCTTCCGTAGTTGAAAGCACTACAGTGTGATGTTTGCGTAACAACCATGAGAGTGGACTATTGCAGAACATCAACCGACGGACCGGCCTGTGTCTGCGCAGTTTGCGTAGTCTGCATCTGAGTAGGCACTCAAGAAGTTATTGTTTCTTAAGAGGTGCATATATTGGCGTCCTCCGAGGTCAATACCATACGATAAGGTTCCTTTTAAATATTTTAGGCCTCTTTTCACAGCTTCCCAGTATGTTGCTCCAGGATTCGACTGACTTCACGAAGGAAGTTCGCAAGATCTGGTCGTGTGCCCATCATTAGATACATAAAGCTACCAACGGCCTCCCTATATGGGACTTTGGACATCTTTTCGATGTCTTGTGGTGTTTTAGGTTCTATGCTTTTGCTCAGTTTCATACTTGCGTCAAATGGTATCCTAACCTGATTAGAATCGGCATGATTGAAGCGTTCTAGGATAGTTTGTGCATATTTTGCCTGATACAACCTGATAGTTCGAGTACTTCGATTTCGAAATCTAGCCCAGCCAATTAGAAACGCAGCCTCCCCCAAATCTGACATCTTAAAGCGGGTGTGAAGGGCAGATTTAATGTGCTTGATGGTCTTAAGCTTTGAGGCCTTGATGAGAAGGTCATCAGCATAGACGGCAATATAGCACAGGTCACCATCAAAGAAGCCGATAAAGACGCATCGATCTTTGATTTGGCGTTTAAACTTCATGCTGCCAAGGAAATCAAATAGGGTACCATACCAGACACGGGGAGCTTGCTTGAGTCCATATAGACTCTTCTTTAGTTTGCAGACCTGATGTTCCTTCCCGGAAACTACATACCCTTCAGGTTGTCTCTTTCTTCAAGGGTACCATTGAGGAAAGTCGTAACATCGATTTGATGGATTCCCATGACTGTCATTGCTCCAATTGTGAGGGAGAGACGGAGAACTTCCATCCGCATGACAGGTGAAAAGACTTCATTGTAGACAATGCCATATTCTTGCAAATAGCCGCGAATGACTAGGCGGGCTTTATAGCGCTCAACTTCACCATTGCTTTTGTATTTTGATATCCCATACCCATCGACAACTAAGAACTTTGCGATCAGAAGGAGAAGAAACGAGGGTCATGTATTATTTTCTATTAAAGCATTGTATTCTGAATCTGCTGCATCTTGCCAGAGTTCCCTTTCGGGCGAACACATAGCTTCTTTGAATGTTCGAAGCTCAGATATGTGGCGTGACGCTAAAAGTGCGTGAATCTGACCACAGCGGTCACGAGTATCTACAACATATTTTTCAGAGTTGAGCAGTTGATGCTTTATTTCATCAGGATAAGGAATAGTAGCACTCGTAGGTGTGGTACGGCGTCGCTTCTGTCGTGGACCGTCTCGTCCATCTGACAAACTCATAGATTAAGCCTGGAACACATATTCCACTACAGAAGTAGTGGAATATGTGTTCCAGGCACAAGAGGTGGAATTCCTAGGTTAGACAAGGAACTGTCTAAAGGCGGCGCACAAGATGTGTCAGGCAGTGATGGAGTTTCGAGAATCCCCTTGGGTACAGACACGTTTGGTGGCACCGGATTAGGTTCTGTTTGGGTTGTAGCCTTCCGAAAAGCTAGTTTCGGAAAAATAAGCTCTCTAAAGACAATATTGCGACAGTACATGATCGTGTTTTCATGGAGGGTAAAGAGTTTAAAACCCTTTTTATTCATGACTCGGCCGATGTACATGCAGCGGACAGCGCGGGGTTCGAACTTGTCAGTATCCTGAATATGAACCCAAGCTTCGCAACCAAAAACTTTGAATGGGTCGGTATTGGGTCTGCGATTCGGCCAGAGTTCAGTAGGGGATAGTCCCATGGTGGTTGTGCTCGGGGTGCAGTTTATGACATCGTTAGCATGACGAGCTGCCTCACCCCAGAGTTCATTGCTGAGCTCCCTATCGATCATGAAACCGCGAAGATGCTCTTGCAGAGTGCGGTTCCGTCGTTCTGCAACCACGTTTTGGGCAGGTGTATAAGCCATGGTGAAAAAAACGCATCATGGTACGATATTTGGCATTGATGGTACGACCAAGTTTCTCATACTCCGTTATCTGCTTGTAAGGCCTGAACCTCAGGGTCATACTTATTGTCTCGACATTCAAGAACACTAATATCGTCGTGAAAGAGTGCAACAGCATCCCTACGGAAATGCTCATAACGTTCATAGAGTTGAGAACGCTTCATAATGACATATATGTACCCAAAGCGGGAGTAGTCGTCAATAAAGGTAAGAAAGTAACGTCATCCTGTGAGTGTTTTCACTGGAAACGGACCACATATATCTGAATGAACACGATGTAATGGATAAGTAGAACGTGCAACAGGGTGTTTATTAAAATATGTCTTATGGGACTTAGCATATGCACAAGCTGAACAAACAACTTTCCCCGGAAATCAGAGTCCGTCAGGCGTATACCTGTGATCTCACCACGCTTAAACATTTTTTGTAACAAGCGGGAGTTAATATGACCCTTGCGTTTGTGAGCAAGAAGAACATTAGAAATCTCACTTGAGTGTGCCATTGTAGCAACAACACGTTGGGAGGAAGGCACTGCAGTAAACTGGTAGAGTCCTGTTGCAGAGTCCTGTTTCGCAATCACCTTAAAACGGTGCGCATGAAACATTTTTGCACTGCGTTCTCTCAAACGAAAGTTTAAAATCATTCCTTCATAGCTTTTGTCACAGAGAGAAGATTGAACCGAAATCAGGCGCAAAAAGCACATCGTCAATTTTGACTAAGCGCATGGTGCCCTTGGGATCGGCAACAAAAAAAAAGGTACCAACACCTCGGATGGGTATTTTATTTCCACCACCGACAGTAATATCGCCACTGGCGACTTTCATGTTAGTAAACCACGCCGGTTGGTATACAACATGGCGGGTACAACCAGAATCAACAGTACAAGTCTGATCAAGGCTGGATGAGACAGCCAAGAGACTCATCACCGGTTCAATCGTCGTAGTCATGGCGATCATGGCGTGATCAGCATCAATCGCCTTCTGGTTCGTCTCTCGAGCACGTTTGGCTTTGATAAGAGCGTCCAGGTCGATCTTGTTACCGTCCTTGTCGAATACATCAGCAATGTGCTGGTTCGACATACTGGTAGGACGGTTTCCCATCTGGCCACGGCCACGGCCTCGACCACGTCAACGTCTACGGCCAGTAGCTCCTCGACCTCCATACGGATGGTCTCGGACTGGACCACGTGGCGCGTCTGTTCCACTCGACTGGAAGTCAGGGGCAGCGCAGAGAATGAGGTTGGCTGGGAGGATGGTGCCCTGCTTCACACTGCCGTTAACGAGATCACGCTGCAGTTGATGGCAGCGCTTAATGTCGTGGTAATTGCGACCGCAGTATGTGCAATGAAGCGGCGTGCTTGAAACTGGTTGAACATCTGCCTTGAGTGCCTTCTCAGCCCTTGTTTTAGCCGGATCAGGCGATCCTTTGTGTTGCGTCTTGGCTTCAGCTTCTCGAGCCTTGTTCTCCGCATGGTTACGCAGCTCCATGTATGGGATGAACTTGCGCGAGCCCTTCCAGATCTGGAGCTGGTTGGACCAGCTTTCAGGCAACGCGTTAAAGAGGAGAAGAGACTTCTGGCGATCCGAAAACACGCTTTTGATGGCATCCGTCGTGTCCTTTAGCGCCTTCACGAACTCTACGAGGAACATCGTGTAGTTTTCTCCTTCCACGTACTTCATCTTGCGTAGGTTTTGCTCAACGAGGTACGGATCACCATGGGCGCTGACACCTTCATACATCTTGCATAGCCGTTGGAAAATGTCGAATGGTGATTTGATCTGACAGACCGAGAGAGCGTGCGTGTCGTCGATAGTCTTGATCAAAAATGCACGTGTTAGGCGACATCCACGGCGAATCTCCTTCAACGAGAGCTTGGTCTTCTTGGTGGTCTTCAATAGCGCAGCTGGCATCGGAATTTCTCCCAGTATTGGCGCCGTGTCTTCACCCGTAATACTCATGTCGTCGCTGTCTTGATCTTCGGTCTCCATGTCCAAGTCATCGTCCTGGATGGTGTTCTCTTCAAGCTCGGACTGTGTAGGCGCCTCAACCGGGTTACACGCGGCCGGGTTGAGATCCTCGTCGTCAAAGTCGACGTCTGACTCATCGCCTTCAGACTCCTCTTGGTAGTCCGGCGTCTTGATAAAGCCACGATGGCCCTTGCCGTCGAGAGAGGCTACAGCCCGAGTCTTCCAGACCGGGTAATTCCTTGCGCCGACGAGTCGGGGAAAGTCGTGGATAGAAAAGGCTTGCGTTGGGCTCATAACTTGTTGATGAAGAGAAGGGCTGACTTGAGAAGTAGAAGGTAAAAGTAAAAGTGTATTATCGACCGGAGTGAGTTAGACGTGGAGACTTCCAAGATTAGTGGACCCGGAGAGGCCACATCATGTAAAGGAATATTTGATTTAAAGGAATATTTGATGTAATGGAATACTTGATGTAAAGATAGTAGTGAGTAAAGTAAGTTAAACATTTGTTATGATAAGGTTTGGAAGTGATATACTGATTTAACATCAACACATAGGATTTGCTGCCTTGCGTTGTTCTCAGAGCCAAGGTTGACTGATGTGTCAAAGCAAGATACCATTTCTCTCAATCTTCCTTCCGACTCATGTTCAGTGCGACGAAAGCTATCTTCGAGCACCGGCCCAGCCAATCCTTGGCGGGTAAGGTGGTGGTGTTTCATGTGGAGGCACACTTCGTCGATTAGTCGGCGCATAGACTTACGTTCGACAAACGATGCAGTGAGCTTAAGATTGGCTTGCATCTTGAGGAGCAAGCGGAGGATTGTGTCAATGAGCTCGGCGTTCCATGGTGCAATCGTGTATGCGTTAGAACGGATTGGGTACAGCTCTAGTTAGAACCGTTCCTTCCGCCAACAGTGCTGTCAATATCACCTCACCTGCCGTTTGTATTGTGCTGTGGGAATATTTTGCCGACACGTTTAGGGCCTTACGAGTGCAGCTTGTATTCTGGCAAGCATTTGTGCTTGTGGATTATTGACAAATGTATAACGTACTTTTTTAAAACTTGCAAGTTCCACCGTGATTTGCACGATAATACCGAGGTACTGTAAAATACTATGCATTTTTTCATTCATTTACACCAAAGCCGCAATCATTTGCACTTCGCCTCAATGATTTGAACCATGATACACCGAACATGATACACGTCAAAACTTGATATCACGATAAAACACATATTTAACTGAAATGATGCCGACAATTACTCTTGTACGAGCGCGAACGCAACACGGGAGCGGCGTACGCGTAGCTACGTCTTCTTCTTACGAGCTGTGCTGAGCGAGGTTATTGACAAATGGATGGCCAACCTCTCGCAACACGTGAATCATGGGGAAAATGGTTGGACTATGAAGTGGCTGAAAAAGGGGACCATTTGTCAGTGGGGCAACGCCTATTTTTGGGTATTGCACGACTCGACACCGTGGTACGCAAGAGTGTCTTAATTAAATGGACAAGCAAAGCAGCGATTCTTGTCAAAGTTTTGGAGCCCGTTCAGTTGACGCTGACTTGAATTACCACGTCAACATGGCCTCGGTCGTGGAAAATTCTTTGCCACTGCATCTTCGATTACCTAAAAGGATATATGGCGACAAAGATATGACTAAGCCACCCGAACGAATGACCTGGACGACGTCTTCTGGGGGAACTGCGAGTGAGTAAAAAAGGACCATTTGGAAGAGGAATCACCAACTGGCAATGAAGCGATAAATCACCAAGTGCATTGCAGTAATAACTCGCAGCAGTTTTCTCATATCAGTCACCGAAGCAACGAATCCGATGCAAGCACTGTGAGTAGCCTTACCAGGGAAGCGCTGAAAAGTTGCTGACATGACCACCGTGTCCACTTTCTCCATTGGTGCACAACATGAGTAAGCCACCCGTACCATGCATAATATAAGCTGCACTTTTGATGCCTCTGTCAGCATGCTTCGACAAGAATCACTCTGCCGACGTCTCGGTAAGCTCCGGCGACAACCCGAATCAGCCAGCTTGTTTTTGGTAAAGTTCTGGCCGCAGATCAGCTGATGCTTCCCACAGCTCGTCGGAATCAGAGTTTCAATCAAGGAAGACAAAAGGAGCTCTGTGCCGCTCTATTTACGGCGCTGATGAAGAAATAAAACAAGATGATTCAAGCAGCGAAAGTGGTGCATATTCGCGTTACGATGCTACAAGCGATCGGTCAGACGTCAGCTCACGTCGACAAAGGATAACTCAAGCGGAACACGTTATGATTAAAAGCCCGGAGACCGATGAAGATGAGAGCGAGCAACAGTTATCAAGATACGTTTCGGCGACGACATCCTGGATTTGGAAAAGCCCCGTCATGAGATGCAGAAGCGTCAGGAAAAGCAGCAGGAACAACAGCAGGGCGAAACAGACAAGTAGAAGCAAAAGACAGAAAGGCATGTCCGACGCAAGATTATGCAACGTTTCACAGTATGAACGCTCTTCGTCGAGAACAACAAACGCTGCTTGATCGCTTGGCTAGTGGGCATCGAGAGGCAAAAGTGATAAACATGAAGAAATGTTGCTGAAATGCCTGCACATCGCGTTGTTACTGCATATACGAGGTGTAAGTTTCTAAATTGAAATAAATGCATTCCTTTGTGCACTTTACTAAATGATATAGGCTCTCAAATATGATAAATAACTAAATATAAGAATTTAAGTGTCGACGGTGCAAATCATTGCGGATGATTGCGGCTTTGGTGCAAAGGACTGAAAAAGGTGTACTACTACAGACAACTCCCTAAATTGATAGTGAAAAAGTACCTTATGCTAACTCAGTTTCAAAGGGAGTAAAACAGGTGAAGGTACTGTAATAGCCTATATAATGGTCCTTTCAGAAGCCTTAATACCTTTAACGTATTCCGTTTGACTTTATTAACCTCAGAGATGTACAGCAGAACATCACAGACCTTGGCACCCAAAAATGCCTCTATTTGGCCACTTGCAGAACGTTTTACAGTACTTCATTGCTTGCCTATCATTGTGGGGTTGACCTGGCAGTCGTCTTATCGGACCAAAACTTGAGACTAAGGAGGCGAATATTGTACTGAACATTGCTTTTAAATATTGACGTCGTCCATTGCGCTGGAAGTTGATGACGAGGTAGCTGTCCCCACGTTGCATAATCTGTGCGTTCACTGACCTTGTACTCGTCTACCAATGTCTGCACTACTTCGCTTGCGCTATCGAACTCGTCCTTTTCTGCAAACATGGGTTCTGTTCGGTAGTTTTCGATAAAAGCACCATGGTTTATTAATTGATAATACTGCAGAAGTAAAGTGCTCCAACGCTCGTGTGATTTGCCTGAATGAGTCCATTTATCTTGTGCGCCATCTCTATGTATGGTGACTTGCGAGACAACGCCACTTGGATCGATACCGGCCCCCACGGAATAAACCCCGCCTATTTCCTTTCACGAAGACGCTGCAACGACTTAAGCACTTGAGTAGGATCCACATCTCCCCGAATAATATTTAAATCGAGACTGGGCACCCTGATTTCATCGTCGTGCTCACCATGATATTTTTAGTTGTCGCATTACATCATCCAGCACCGTTGTCTTTCCCACTGCCGATACTTACCCCGTCATTAAGAGGCCACTTACCCAATTAGATCATTGTTTAGATATCCAGCATATCTAAATGTCGTCGTATAACTACCAAATTCGAAATTTGGTGTTACATAAAAAATCGTTTTTGAAGGGGAATGGGCTTGTAGTGATGTCTCAATTTGAGGGAGTTGTCTGAATAGTAAAGTATTTTTCATTAGCAGGTTCTTACATCTAGGTGACCAGAAACACATGGTCCGTAGATCAGGGTGGCCACAAGTGTACAAAGTTGGCCAAACAAATTATCCTAAATACCGGTATGGATGGGGGCGTATTATTCTCAAGTATCAGCGGTTTAAGCGGTTGCTTTAAAAAGCAACCGTATTTAAAAAAGGAAATATTCCAAAAGGTGACTCAAATCCGAAACCTTCGTCAAAAGGTGATTTAAATCCGAAAACTTCGTCAAAAGGTGACTTAAATGATTTTATATGGTTTTACATATTTTACATGTTGTTTTAAACATTTTTAATCGGGAATTTATGGTCATAAAAAAAGCACACTTCGTCGTATTTTATTTTTACTAACAAGCTCTTCCGGTTGGGTTACAATTTAAATTGATCAAGCATCTACAATACTCTCACCAACACATGGGTAGAGAGGTGATATGCTAAAAGCGCACCGCGATCTTTAATTGCAATCACATTTTATGGGACGTCGTCATTTTAGATAATTCATTTTATCCGATGCCCGAAATTTCGGGATGTAATGTACAGGTAATAAAGCATAGTGAAATGCATACTTTTTATATTTATCTAAAAGCAAGCGATGCAAAAGAAAGGGTGCTATGAAATTTTTTTAGGAACTGATCATATAATTAGTTGATGAAGCGAAACACCAGGATTATCAAAATAAGGAACTTTGAACAAAAACTTTTCAATTTCCCGCTTTCGTGAGTGTAATCAAGTGTTCCATAAGATATTTTTGTGAAGGGAAATACTGCGTGGGAGATGGGAAAAAGGCGCTTGCCGTTTTTGGATCGCTCCCGGGATATACACACCATCACATCAACTTATAACCTAATTGGAAGAGTAACACGCCCCCTTGTTAGTAATTAAAGCGCAGTAGCTGTAACTCAGTCGTATTTTACCATAAATTACCGTGTGAAAATGTTTAAAACAGCATTTAAAGTATTTAAAACCATTTGAGTCACCTTTTGACGAAGTTGATGGATTTGAGTCACATTTTGTAATATTCCCTTAAAAAACTCTGGGAGCCAAAGTGTGTATTCGAGACTTTTAGTTCGGCGTCGAAGCTTCGGGCCAGCCATTCGGCACTGCAACATGATATAGCGACATCTTTTCGTTTTGGGGTTTTGGTGACGGTAATCCACTCAAATCACAAATGAGCTTCGGTACTTCTATGGAGAACGCGTGCCATTTACTTTAGTTTCTTGTTTATGTACACTAAATGCCATTTGCTTCCTGCTGTTCTTAGATGCACGATATATATGTGCTGCAGGTGAATCGAAGTAATCGCGTACATGATAATATGGTGTAGTCGCTCTCAGAAATTTCTTCTGAGATGCGAACACCCACGGGGGGCCCAGATGACTGACTGTCGGAGGGGTACTCCGACCATCCAGGTCTTGATCCGATTCGGCATCCAGCCGGCTGCCCATCACCTTGGTCGTGACGACTTGGATGATCCATATTCGAAAAGCTTACCTTGTGTACCCATCAGCACTGGCGGTTGCGCTCTCTTGATGGGCCCCTGGGTGAAAAGTTAAAAGTTCGTCGAATAGGGAGACGAGGGATAGGACTAGGGGTGGCTCCTGGGCGGAAATCTTTCACCGGGGAGCAGGATTGGCAATATACTTGAAGTTTGTATACTGTGATGGCTGGACCGAGAATAATCGATCGGCCAGCTAAACCAATGATAATAAAGGGGTAAATCCAGTCGTGTGCGTAATAGGGAATCCAAATAAAACTCCACAATCTTCCACAGTAGGCCAAAAAGTTACCACACTTTCCAATAGAGATATACCGTGTTCAAAACATGGGCGACTTGAGTTGAGTATATACGATGCGGCGACTCCCGGTCAGGGGACTTCCGGTGGGTTACTTTAACCTTCCCCGAGCAAACCAATAGCAGCAAGAGGGGACCTTTAGCCCTCTGCTGTGAACCAATGAAAGCGACTTGTGTCTTAGAAAAGCGAAACGTATACTGATTTTTATCCCTATGTCCAAAACTCCCTTTTGTGTAACCTACCACAAATAGCCCGGCTGGATAGTTATGTATCTTACCTGAAATAGCCCAGTCAGATCTCTTTTGTGTGGCGCACACCAAAACCATCCGGCTCCAGCTGGATGCTCTTTTGTGTGCCGTACACCAGAACCATCCGGCTTCGCTGGATGGTATTTGGTGTACTGCACACCAAAACCAACCGGCTCGCTTGGACGTTCTTTGGTGTAGCCGGCTCGCCTGGATACTCTTTCGTGTACCACACATCAAATATCCGGCTCGACCCGGATAGCCATCCATCTAAGCTCACTTGACCGCTGCCGTTAACCCCTCCTTAGCAGCTCCGCGTCCACCTCTGGTACCTCATCCGTCCTCCGCAAAGCTCAGCCTTCTTCGGGACCCTGCGCACATACACCTTCCAAACAATCCGCCCTTCGGTCATCCACCATCTGAGGTTATCCGGCCCCACCTGATCCGTAGGGCCCATCTCCGGCTTGCCCAATTACAAACTCCTTGATCACACCCATCTGGCTCGATTCCATGCTTGGCACCATCCTGCCGATGGTGGATACGCTTGGCAACTGCCATCCAGCATCTACACCCTTGGCCAGCATTTTCTGCCAATCAGAAGGCACCCTCGGCCAGATATATTTCATACCTGGCCGTTAATTAATTCACAAGTCACTTCACCACAATAATGCTGTGCATTTTCGGGTTTTGTAAGGCGACAATTTAGGGCTCATTTCTAAAATCCTTGAGACGACAGAATAACTTTCTAAACGATGCCTGGAAGCTGGCGTTTTATTCAAGGAAGCGTACTGATCAAACGCAACATTTAAGGCGCAAGGTTATTGTGATGTAGTCGATTCATGTAGTGTGTTCCTCTTTCGCGAACCATTCTACAATCCTCTGTGGCGTATTTCCGCATACCTACTGACATTGAAGGTTTTTGCCTTATTCATTGCAACATACATTGTAGGGACATCATTTTTCGTTGAATGGTACACAGTCGCTATGATGGATCCGGTGTGCAGCCAATACCCTTAGTGCTCTGCGTACTTGTCGTGTTTTAAGACTGAGAGGGCAATTCATTTACTGAAAAGGTTTTTATATCTTTGCGCAAGGAATTTCGCTTGGTATATCACTAGGCGTCGTCGTATACTTACTAAGCGTGAAACTCATCCACTTTTTGTGACCCGAGAGAATCATGTCATGGACGCACACTTTATCAGCGGACAAAAATTAATGGCTTGTTTGCCATCGACCGGGTATCATTTTTCTTATGGTTCATGTTGATTACTTTTGTAATCATACCCTTCGGTGACAACATGGCTTTCGACGAATCTCAAGTATACCAAAAATTCACTGTCAAGTCGGTGTTATCGATCAGTTCACAGATTTGCCACTCGTCGCAAGACTTAAACCTTTTGATTGATACGTCGTTACCGAGAATATTCCGGAGAAAGAAACTGAAGGCATCTAAGATGGCAAAAATTATCATGAAAGCTACTCCTGCTGAAACACTTCTACTCTTTCGGAATGTCACATATCCTTTGAAAACGCTCCAACAAATCACTTGTGATCCCAACGACAATGTTGGCTTCCAAAACTAAAAATAAGGTATGTAGTGCTTATTATAGCCATGCGATGGAGGACCTCAAGACGATTTTTGAATGCTAGCTTCAAATGATGACTCCTATTCGGATCCCCCATCATGAAGAAGCACTTGGTGCAATACCCACATTAAAAAGTTTTAGCAAAATGGATAGTAAGAGTTGAATGCTGTCTGCGTAGGAGCTTAGCTGGTGTAGTATGTCTGATCTCTTACATAATCTACATGGCAAGAAAAAATGTCATGAATCTACATTAATGACATTTTTTCTTGCCTTGACATTTTATCGCGCTTTTAGTAGCGTTGGTATTGGATCATGTTGCCGCTCTTATCGTGTACACGCTAATGGACTTTATTTCTGACAAAAAAAAACATCCCGTATTCGTACATATTTTGAAAGAAAAAAAGAGTTGATTCGACGAGCAGTTGGTGGACAGGGATCACAGACAATACTCAATAAAGATGCTAGAATCCACTATTGGCTCCGTTGTGGATTCTGCTACGTCTTCATTACGTCGATTCTGACATTGGAATTGACGTAATGGAGAGATGCACTTTAGAATCAGTCGACAGGCATCTGGTTCGTGTTGAGAACTTAAGCAAGTTAAATATACAAGCGTAACTCGACGTGCCCGTTATCGTTTCTAGGTATATCGATGACCTGACAAAAATCAACACCGGATACAGCACAAGCGTTGAACACAACACGGGGAGAAGCGTCATACAGACCTACCACAGAAATGATATCAGCAACTTCTTGAATTGACTTAACGCCTCCGGAATGGGTGACAACAGCCAACTGCCCCCCCCCCCCGAAACTTCTTGTTTGTATTTGAAACAGCATTCCATAATTAAACAGCCGAAACACCAAGTACAAAAGTGTAGAAGATCGATCTATACAACGTCAAATGCTCCACGCAGTTACTGCGATCAAAGAGTGCTTTTGTCTGAGATAATAACCTCTCCACACTATTTTGTTGATAGTCGTTACCATCTTGCTTCCGTGGCTTCTCAGAAAATATACAAGTCTGTTCAATGCACCAGACAGATGGACGACATCTTCCTCTCGCAGCTCTCCATCGTCACCTAATTTTTGCTCCTTATCATGCCATGCTTTAGACAACGGCTCCACCGTAATTTCATCGCAGTGAAATTTTCATCGATAACAGTCGTTCTTTCGTTTCCTGGGTCCTTTCATTCTGCTGTGCGTAAAAAAATGCGGCATTTTCCTCATGAGCAGTGCTTGCTCCTCCATCTGCGTCTTCGCTAGCTCATCAAGCTTTATACTGATCGCAATCTGTAGTATGTCTGACATTGTGAAGCCTACTAACTGCGTCTTCTGACAGTGCTGGAGAAACCTTTCTGCCGATGCCGTGAGTTTTACAATATCTCTCCCGAGCAGTGCAATGATTTTTTCAGCTGATCGAAATCCAGCTCAACCTACAACACACTGTTCCAACAGGCACGTAAAAAATAAAAAGCACATGAAGAACACCGAAGCAACCCCGTACGTTTTATTGAAAGCGAACAGGAAAGATGAGGATTTTAGCTTCGAGTCGTGATCGAGGAATGTTTTACAAACTGCTGCAACTGGTTCATCATATTCTCGCAGTGCGAAGAGGCTCTGGGTTCTCTAGCGACACTGGAGCGCATGCTGTCCGACAATTCGAGTCGAGTCAGGGTTTCCTATACATTATCCGCTCTTTCTTCCGGATTTTCGGAAATAACCAATTCTTATAGACATATCCATTTTAGAAGGAACAAACTGGGAGGACAAATGTGTACATGTATTCATTTTTGAGGTTTACGTCCAATACGCTGAATCACCAGATATTGCGTACAGACAACCCCCTCAAATTGTTAGGCAAAACCAATCATTAAACTATAACGTAACGGAACGGATTATTGCCGGTTACGTAGATTATTGCCGAGAACGTCTCTTAGCCAATCAAATTGCTCTATAATGTATTTCAAGCGCTCTGATTGGCTAAGGAGACGAATTACACGGTTTATTGCCGATTTATTGATCACGCTTGCGAGCTGCGATTGCCACGCTGCGCAAGCTTTACAGCGACGACAACCTCACCAAGACAGTAATAATGTATGTTTGCGACGCCAAGGTGAAGGTTTTGACAGGCAGCTAATTTGTGTGATGAATTAAAAAAATTGAATTTTCAGGACGATAATTTGTTGTTGGTGATGCAACAATCGAACAGATAGATGTTCTTCGTTGTCTTAACGTGATTGCTACTTCAGACGTGACATTGCATACGTCAGCAGGATTTTACATGGGTAACGCGCAGTCGAGCGTATAACACTTTAAGTATGTATATGTTTATTTAGTCAATTAAATAAATATATACAAACGTTAAGTATTGCAGTTTCGGCAATAATCTGGGTAAGTCGTTTTTTTATCTTATAAATTCCCTCTTTTTCAGGGGGTTCAGCTTAGTCAATTTTAGAGCACTAAAAGCTAGCAATAGATCCCAAAATAGACCTTGATTTCTTCTTTGATTCTATATACTCCCGAGATATTCTGGATCTAAAACAGCTGAGATATAGAATATTTACTTAAGGGTCGAAACTCGGCAATAATCCGTTCCGTTACGTTATTATTATGAAGGTATCGAAATGGATGCAGACATCATTTCTTGCAGTTTATTGTACACAGCAGCCGAACTTTGTAAGCAAAGGAGAGGGTTTGTTCGGGCATCTGTCGTCAATGAAAAGGTTTCTTTGGCGTTATTGGGAGCATGGATGTGGTGTGCCATGGAGCTCAGGAAACTATGCAGCACGGAAAGACGAATTTAGCACGAGAGATTATAAACGGGTTCTAATTAATAAATTTATTCCTACGTGGGGTCCCGACGCAGTAGCAATGACGCTTCTCTTCAAAAGTAGACACAATACAGAAATTGAGAAGGTGGCAAATAAGCTGTTAAAAGACCTTCCCACCTTCGATCACAATCCAATTTGACCTCGACCTTGTGTTGAATGCAGCGAAAAATTGTTATCGGTAATCATATGTATGTTGTCCACGTTACAATTTGTTTAGAAGGGGTATGAAGTTTTCGCAGCCTAACAATGAGAGGATTATATGTATTGGTATTTGGTGTTGACGCGGGAGATAAATGAGAGGATTATATCTATTGGTATTCGGGAGATAAATGAGAGGATTATATGTATTGGTATTCGGTGTTGACGCGGGAGATAAATGAAACGCACATTGAAGTCAGTTGTCGCATGTGAGTATATTACAGTTATGATAGGTTTTAATTGGCTAAAATGGATAAGCTTTTTGGTACTATGAGTATGAGAAGGTCGTGAATTTTAAATAAGGATCTATGAGCTCCTCCACTATCGTCACCAGCTCGCTTACCGAATATTTTGCTTTTTGACCTTAAATCATAGCTACAGTTTGATTTAGCAAACAGTGAGTAGCACAGTAGTGATACAAATGGGTATGCCATTTTCGAAAACTTATATTGTTAAGTGTACCAAGTTCGAAAGTGAGAGCGGATACTGTACCGGTATTCAGTTGTGGCAACGGCCATATGTTTTTGGCCACTTAGATGTAAGAATCCCGCAATTATACCACGTTTGCACGCAACAGTATCCGCTCTCACTTCCTGAACTGCCCAAAATTGTGTTTTCCAAACTTGGTACAATTAAAAATACATGTATCCAAGTTCCGATTTTGCCAGCAAGCCCTCACCCAACAACAGTTTAGAGAGGATCGGAAAAAGAAGTTAACCAAGAGCACACGCGTGATGACGGATGTCCAGGCCCCCCCCCCCTCACCCAGCTCAGGCACCATGTGCCAGCAACAAAGGGCGGACACACCCTCAACAGGTAATGGAGAGAGGGGGATCATGGCACAGCCACCGTCGGGGTCGATCGGTATCGAGCCTGGTCGTACGACAGTCACCGAACCGGAATCAGAACCAGTAATACTGTTGGATATATCACGCGAAAGTTTCGCTTTCGACCATACGGAATCAGACACGTAATACCAGTGGATCAATCTAGCAACAGTCCCACTTTGGAACACGATAACAGTGTTAAAGAAGATAAACAACCTGTAGTCGACCAAAATGAGACAGCAGAAGGAGTACGTGCACCACTCATAAGTACGATAGATGACATGGCACTCGCTCTAAAACCCGGAATGGAACAAGCTTCTCAGGCGAACCAAGGCTTCAAGCGTGGATCGACCTCATGCAAAACCTGTTCGAAAAAATATTCGTCAAAGCAAAGGGCCCGGCGTCGCGGCTATCACCAATAGCGCAACGTCTCCCTAAACTGAAGACCAAGCAAAGTGAGAAACTATTGGATTTTTTTGAAACAATGGTGATTGTCAATGAGCAGTATTGGACTGTATGGAGAAAATGTATGGTGGGGGCAGCATTAACGGCACAACGGTCAAATCAGACATTGGAAGGGCATCTCCAAAAATGTTAGGCCAGGAAGCAATCCATAAAGCAGTAACGAACCGGCGCCTTTATCAGGTTAGGCAGCTAAGGTTAAGAGTACATCTGCCAAATCGACCAAAGTGGCAGAACCGGAGAAACCCTTCTTGTTCAAGAAGGGTAAATTAGAAAAGTTAAAAACGACATGGGGGCGGATCGATATGATCCACTTAAAAAAGTATGCCTCGATAGAATTGTGGCTTTGAGACTTTTTTGCGAGCAAGTATACGGTAAGCACGCTCCGAGTCAATGTCGACAGGCTACCGACAAAGAATGGAAAATTGTCGAAAGGGGGGTGGTAGAAGGTTCTATTTGGCCAAACAACTACCGCAATTTATCAGGGAATCATGACCCTGGAGGAACAGGTCCGGCTAGTCCAATCTATACGGACTCAAAGTGGAAGGCTGCTTACTGTTGGATCTTAAAGGGGAGATCCCCATAAAAGAAGCCTTTCTTAGTACTCGAAGCAAATAGGATAATTTAGCTACAGCAGCTACTACAGGATCAACAGGGTCAAAGGAATTATGGGCGTTGATTGCTCAAGTTCAAACGATCAGCTATAATCAGGCCAATCAATGTCTATACTTTCATCTTCAACCGGAGAAATATCAGAAAAGATTGTAGGGGCCAAGGTGCCATTTCATCGTCATGACCAAATTTTATATAACCTTCATTCAAGAAAACAAGATAAACATAAATCGGCTGGAAAAAAGTGGACTTAAATGGGGAAGAATATCGCCAACAAGGATGCTATTCCTGTGTGCTTAAAAATATCACACGAACAACTGATTTAATCAAATATATGAGATGTTAAAATAAATTCTCGGGACTTCTTTTCAGTTGAAAGATCTGGACACTGGAGGGCCATTTTCTGAAACGTCGACCTCATGGGAATTGATAATGTATACTGAGCTTTGTCCGCCAGTATTAACTGGTATAAACCGTTTATGTTGGTGTAATACTATGATCATAGTAGAATGCCCACACATGAAGGGTCGAGGACAATGTTTGAGATGTGGAGAAGCAGGCCACGAAGCAGGCCACACTATTAGAAACTGTAAGTCATCACTGGAGGAACTATTGTCTAAAGGAACCATTATAGTCATTGCTGAGGACATGAAAAGCGTTAAATTGATAGAACCGACGTTCAAGAGTATGGAGCAATTACGCCAACATGTGGAACAAAATAGGGTTCAACAAGAGAAAGATAGGGCCGCAAGTTCGGAACCACTAAAGGAAAGTCCGTCGGATGATCAAAATATTCAGGCTCAAAAGGAAACAAAATCTGTAGAGGAAATCCCCTCTTCAGATTCAAAGCTCAGAAGGCGGGAAAGGATAGTACGGTTATCATATCGTCATCCCGGAAACAATCGGGCCAAGGATCACAGCTCGAAGAAATAATAGGAAAGAAGACAAACAGACTCATCCGTTACTTAAACAGCACAAAGAGCAACAGGAAGAGAGAAAAAATCATAGCCTCACCATCAGATACTTCTACGGTTGAGGGTCAATCCATCGGAGAAGCGGTTAAAAATACGAAGATATCTAAATCAGTTCTATCTCAGACAAAACAGGCGACAGCACAGCTTAAAAAATCAACGAAACCCCAGCTATGTCACCCAAACGAGAGACAGTAGCAGGTAAACAAACAATTCAAACCGACCTACTGGTCCAAGATTGCAAGGATAAAGAGAGAGTGACATCTATACTTCAGGACATCAAAACGTCAGCTGGTGCAGTTCCACTCTTTCCTTTCCCTAAACGTGAATCATCCAATATCCAGTCAGATACCAATTTGGATCAAACGTTAAAAGATATGGAAATCCGGCGTGTACATACACCGGCAACTGGCAATTGCCAAATTTATGCGATCTGTCAGGTGCTAGCTTCACATTTTTTAATGAAGGTATTGACAAGCAGCTCGAGGAATTATCATGATTACGCAAACAAGGATGTCAAACCAGAGCATTACTTGATTTTGAGGTTAAATTACGGAATAAGGGAACAAAATCTTTTGAGTTTAGGAAGATGTTACGAGAAGATATCTGCAATATAATCAAAACGAGAATATAAGCAGTATTTACAAGACTTTGCGACAAGTGGATCTTCTATGACGGATGTAGTACCACCAAGCGCCTGAGCAGCAACGATACAATTGCTTGTATTAGTACTTCTCTGTTCGGATTGAAAATGTGCACAAAGGTTTTTTGTGGTGCACATAAGTTAGGTTAAGCTAACTGATTGGTCCATTCTGACTGTCCCAGTTACCCCATAATTCTTAGCGGGAAGTAGCATAAAGCCAGGGTTATCAAAAAAATTATGAAAATTAAAATGATTTTATAATTTTATAATTAAAATTAAAAATATTTTAGTTAAGATTGCCAAACAGCGGGAAACTTGCGCCATTTTACTGCTTTTGAAGCCGTGATTGTGCTTGACCTTGTCCAATTATACGGTATACACGCATTTTCACGTTTCTATGCCTATCCCACGAGTCTATCAGGTGTGTCAGCTGCTGTTCTTTCTATAGGCGAATCCCTTAATGCACCGACAGCAGCTCCTCTGAAAAGAGTGCAGGGAAAGAAAATCGCCCGGGAAAGGGAGAGGTAGCGCCGATCGTAAAGCGAAAGGTGGAGGCAGGCGAAGAAGAGGCAACGGAGGTCAAAACAACACCTCGAAAAGCGCCGCGCACAAATCACGTGTATGTTGCTTCACGATATCTCAGCAGTGCATCGAAACGCTGAGCTTTTGGCTCATTGCAGCGACATGAGGAAAGAAACAATTTCCTTTGGTATACTAGTCTAATGAATCTTTAACGTTTTGGACACCGAAATGCAAAAAAGACAAACGATTATCCGTCAAGATCATGCAAACATCTTACAGCTCTTGTCTGTTTGGCACAGATTCCTCTTCTTCCGCTTGCTGGGGCCGATGCAAGGACAACCCAGGTACACTTTTTTGATCCTTGACCCGCAATCGAATGTTTTTAAAACACTGATACGCCTCCGACGGTTGAACCTTTCCGTCAACAATCACAGCAGAGGCAGTTGCTATCGCATTTAGATAGTACTCGTTCAAGTGATCAAAGGTCACGAGCATGCCACCGTTGCTCAATCGCTGCGGGTAATGCTTCGAGCAAGATTGTGTCTGCTTGTGGTCCAATACTCCCCAGTAAGGTATCCAAGCAACGGACCCGCCTTCTTCGAGGTTCTGTCCATCGATCGCCACCTGTACGAAGCATAGCAATGGTAAAAGATCGTTTTTTCTGACACTTAGATGAGATACATCATTATATGGTAGAACTTACAAAGATGCTCTCGTTCACGAAGGCAAAGATGGGGTCCAGAGAAAAAAATCTTGACGGCAGCTCGCTGTTGCAACTTTACTTCAGTCATTACATTTAACCCCAACATAGATCGTTGCCGTCAAGAGAACCAGCAGCTTGGCCCACGCACGGTGGAAGCAAGTGACAGTGACCAAAATACCAGCAGCCAATAGCGCTAGTTGCCATACCAGAGGTACATTTAACTTCGCCACGAGCATCCACATATCGTCGTCCAATCGTCTCATCGGTGCGTTCAATCTTGATCCACTGTCAAGCGTCTCCATAATTACTGTCACGAGATCTCTCACTCTGTGTAGCAATTTCTCGCGACATTGAGTAGGTGGTTTGACCTCTAACTCCCGCCAATTCGTCACAGAAGTCAACGTCAGTGGCTCTGAACTGCACATCACACCATCAAGTGCCGCCAGCGCCGCACCCAGGGTCATCAGATTTAGCAGCACTTTGGACAGCATTCCAGCCAGTCGCGGACTCTGCAAAGGCCACAACGATTTGGTATTTCGAGACTGCAAAATGTAGAGCAGCACAGGCGCGAAACTCACGACAGCTAGTGTCCACCAAGCATTCTGCAAGAGGCTGCTTTTCCTTTCTCTTCTGCAGCTGTAAGATCATGTCTTCAACTGTGTCCTTAATTATGTAGCGCTTCACGATGACATCCTGCGTCTGGCCGCATTCAACAATCCCGTCGTGCGTCTTACTCGCGTCCCCTATTAGAAGGGGCGTGATACCAAAAGCAGAGGTGATTTTAAGTAATATATACCTCTCTTTTTTGTAAAAGTAATTCGGAGGATTCGATGAGATAAAAATGACCATCATTCCTCAACGATGATTCTCATTGGCTGAAAAATTTTGCGAGAAAGAATCAATGCTCAAAAAACCTTGGCCACGAAAACGTCATTTCGCACGCCCTTGGACATCGTGGGACGAAACGGAATAATGGAGCACATAGGGCAGGCAAAGCCGTTTCTAAAAATCTAATTTTTGTGGAATATCGCTAAAAAGCCATAGATTTAGGAAGGTTTTTGACGGGGGCAAAAAATGAAGGCTATAAAAAGCTCAGTTTTGTCTCAGAAAACGACCGATTAACACTGCAAAAAATACGACGATGATGCCGCGTGTCTTTGCTACATTTCAATCCAACTTTTGCGCTAAACAGTGGAGGGGTTGGAGAATAGCATCAATTTTTAGAAGTGCACATTCTCCGCCCGAACAGAGAAGTACTTGTTACAGAGACATATCTTTGTGATTAGCAGTACCAATGAGAATGGTTTGAGTTCAGGGGTGATTCATTTCGCGCCAGGGTCAAACATAACAAGACCTATGCGGCGAGTGGGGAATATCCGATATCATTGGTAGCTTGTATAGAGAAGGTCATGTCTGTAAAAAATGATGCGGTGAAGAATGATCAACCTTTGATACTTATCTTACATTTTAGCGACTCTCACTATTCGACATACATACATGGTATTAGAATGAAAGAAAACCGAACACACCCTAGACAAGATATCGGGATGGAGGACGTGAATCATCCAGTGAGGAGGAGGATGACGATGACGATGATAAAGTAGAGAAGAATTCGGCTCTAGATATCATAATGAGGGACAGTAATAGCCCAGATAAAGCGGAACAGGAGGAAGACCCATTGAGTCAAAGCCCAACGACTGAGAGTCACATCACCACGTATTCTCAACATACCGATTGGGATCCCGAAGATTGGGAAGGCAGTTACGAAGATTTGATTCGTCGTTTCCAAGGGCCTACAATTCATCATGAGTTGAAATGTGAAATTGAGCAGATCATTTTGACTCATGATCCTTGTATGACAGAAGTTTTATACTTTTTGACGGAAACGGTCAGTATACTATCATTACCAGACAATCGTTTCTCTTAGAGGAAAATTTAAATAACGTGGAGGAAAGAAACTGGTTTATACAAAAATACCTGATACCAGAACCCATTCTCTATCAATGGTATCACAAGGTCTGGCAGGACCATCAACAGCGAGATCCGACTTTACGAATAACGGAAGCATCGTCTGGAGACTCATACTTTGAGGACTCACAGGAACACGATGAAGAAGAACTAGGGCACGCAAAACGATTGTTCACGAGACCAGAAATTAATCAGGGGACGGTAGGAGAAGATCAGAATAGAACTACACCGATGTCGGCACATTCAGAAACATTGTCAATCTCTCGAGAACTAATTGACGATTTAACGCCGATTTACCAGAGGTTTTTCCCATAACAGCTGAAACATGGCAAGCAGCTTGGGCAGAATATGCAACAGAATGGGTAAGACAAATTAAATTACCGTTTCCGTACGCGGACGCATCGATATACACCTGGACCAAGGCATCGATTTATGAGAACAACATATTACTACATTTATTCATAACATTTGAAGAGACGGTTTATTTGTTTGAAGGACTAGCAACTACAGTTTTTAGTACATTGACAAGGTATTGGAGGGTGCTGTGCTTTCGGGGTATGTTTGAACGAGGTACGAAGACAGGAATAAAAGGTAATCCACGGGACTGGTTTCATGCTTGGAATGCCGACTAGACGCAGTCAGCTCAGAAAACAACAGACGGCTATTATCAACAGCTCGCAGGAATGGGCGCTGTTACGAAATTATAATTATGGAGGCATTACCTTGGTCAAAACCTGTGCTCTACAGCAATCGACTCGACTAGCCCGAATTTTATTATGTGCCAACATATATGCAGTAAACATTGCAACTTTGATGGGGATGGATTATCACCCCAGCAATTCAATTCTGCTCTTTACAAAGATATTACAAGGCAAAAGTGGTCAATGGTTATTTGCAGCATTTGCGCAAAATATTGAGAATGAAGAACTAGGAGAAGCAACAGTACTATATAATAGTATATTGAACCTTTTATCACAAAATGTGAGGGGGTTTAAGAAAAAGGATGTAAAAAATGGTTATCAGCGTGGAGACATATGAAAAAACAGGAACAACCTCGTTTGTATTTCTTACAAGAAACACGTGTCTCCTCACAGACAGAAGCTGATGATTCTGCAAAATACTGGAACATTTGTGGGGTCAGTTTACAGCTACCAACAAGTTGTCATATTGGAGTGTTACTTCTGAAAAGAAAGGGGGAGTGGCAATACTACTCCATCCTAATTGTCAGAAGGACATTTGTCCATGGAAGGAGCACATATGGTCAAATCGTTTTTTGGTACTACAATGAAAAAAAAACGTATATATTATTTATATCTATGTACGTTCTGTAGATCTGACACAACACGAAAACTTTAACTCATCATTGGAACAGTCTCGCAATAGTAATATTAATCCAATCATATTAGGGGGGGCTTCAATTGTGTTGAATCCCCGGTGTTGGATCGATTGGGGAGGATTCGAAATGATAAAACAGAGAGCCAAACATTATCTTGTTTAGTGAAAACCTCCAACTTCATGATGCTATTCTATCAACGAAATCTGTTTGGAGGAAAGCGAACATGATCCGGTCGAATATTACACTTACTGGAGGGGCGAACAAGCAGTCGATTGGTTAGATTCTATCTATCACAAAGTTTGTCTTCTTGGTCACAATTGCTTCAGATTAGTGAGCTCCTTGTCTACTCCGATCATGCCCAAGTGCGGTTATTCTTAAAGGAACCCTCCATCAAGCCAGTAAGTTTGATTACACGTCAATCACGGTACCCCTTTCATGGCTCCGCAAATGATTAAGATAAAACAGGAGATCACCAACCAACCGGAAACCCATTTAAGCATACAGACGGAAGGGATCATTTGGGACTATAATAGACATGTACTGTGATTCTCTTTACAAAATTGGAAAGAAGACAGCCAGGCGCCGAAAAAGGCGGGTGCGTCAATTAACGAAAATTTTTCGAACCACAGCACGTACCCGGACACAATTAATTTCCTCAGTGACAGAAGCACTTCAAATGGATATCAAAGCTAGAAAAGGTCAACGACTACAGCAATCCGATGAAGATTTAAGATGATTGTTTAAACGGACGTCGATTCGAGATAGGGATCAGGCAGTGACAAAAATTGTATCAGGCGTTGTGATCTTTTCCTCACAAATGTCAATTCCTAATCGATTTTAAATGACGTGGGCAACCATCTTACGACGTGAACACCGAATAATTTAGGATTCAGAACTGGATTCCAGTATTCGATCGCTATTCACAATCCTTACCGATCGGAAAGTAACGCCTGCTCAAAACACATTTCTCATGAGTGAAATATATGAGCAGGAAGTATCAAGGGCCATCAAAAGACTACACAGACGGAAGGCGGCAGGTCACGATGGATTAAGCAATGATCTTTATGAAGATTTCCAAGAGATTTTCACACCGACGTTAACGAAGTTATTCAGTAATCTCTTGCAAGGGAAAACTCCGCCACGCTCTTTCGTGCGAGCGTTGGTCCTGCCACTTCGGAAGAAAGGAGATTCGGACAATGCGCTCGATTACAGGCCAATTTCACTACTTCAAAGTAGCTATAAAATATTTACAAAAATTCTCGCGACTCATTTACAAACATTGTTTAGAACCCTGATAGGGGAAACTCGACAAGGATTCGTTGCTGGTAGTCGGATGGACAAAGCAGTAGCAGTAATGATGGCGACCATTCAGCAAGTGGAAGTAAACTCGTTCTATCCAGTAAAATGGGATGTGTGCCCAGGAATCCTATTCCTGGATTTTGCGAAAGCATACGACACAGTAAATCGCAAGTACCTATATCGAATCCTCTCACTTTTCGGCTTCCACACTGATTTTGTAAAACTGATTATGAGACTTCACGAAGCAACAACGGCGGCGTTTGTTGTAAACAATCAAATCTCCGAGTCATTGTCAGCTATATCAGGTATAAGACAAGGGTGTCCCTTAGCCCCGCTACTTTTTATCTTGGTCGTGGAACTATTGGCATTGGCATTGCTACAGGACAATGGATTAAACGGAATTACGATTGGAGATGAGGAAAGAACAGGAGAACTTTCTGCATTTGTTGACGGCTCGACTATTTCCTTGGATAAGGCGTAACAAGTACCGAGAGCGTTACAAATTGTAGAACGGTTTGGAGCACTAGGCGGATTAAATTCCAGCCGAAGAAAAGTCACTTTTTATTTCTGGGACTGACACTATATCATTAAGAATGGAATACCAGTGGTTCAACCAGGTGACATCACCAGATATCTGGGATATGAGATAGAACTTTCGAACAACTTCAGTGAATGAAGCTGGGCACAATATATTAGGAGTATACACAGACGAATGGGAATCGCATCAAAGTATTCCACTTTGGTAGCTGATAGAGTAGACTCTTTTACGTGATAGTGGTGCCGGCCATCTTATTTACGGCCAGAGTGTTCGGACCATCAGCCCAGATTTTACAGACTCTCATTCATCAACAAAAACGTTTTATATGGAACCAAACGACGGATGGTAAGAGGCAACGACACAAAATATCCCCAGATTTGAATTACACTCCTAGGAAGGCGGGGGGGGGCTCGGACTAATAGCCCTGTCGTTGGCAATTAGAATCCAAGGAATGAAGATGGACACACTGGTTAATCAGCAAACGAGATACATATAAACAAGCCTGGTTAAGGTGGAAATTAGGACGCTCAGTGCCGATCGATGAGCCGTACTTTACACCAATGAAAGGTACTCGTCTCACGGGGGTAGGCATACATAATCTACCATCGACAACACCATCCATATTTACATCTATGGGTAGGTGGATCAGTCCTAACTCAACTCCAACAGCTTCAACCGTACACGGTATTACATCTTCCAACACTCTTATCGCAGGTGGTCAAAAGTACGCAAGGGTCATCCGTTGGTTTACAAGCCACACAAACAGTGCAAATTAAATTGGATTTGGACAATATTGCGTATCATGGATTATTATCTCCCAATCAAGAGGCAATTTGGGGCACTTATAACTTCTCCACGGGTGGCGATTGGTGATTACATAGGCTCACCTTCGAGTATATAATTATTCCGATGTCCAGCCGTTTTACAAGACTATAAATGGAATGTGTCGGAGCCTGCGGATAGGAGTCAACGGCAAGAAGGATCAGATAGTGCGCTTAAAGCAAACTGCCGATGGGATATATTGGACGGTTGATAACCCCATTGTATTTGTCGACTCTACTGCGGTTCAATAGACGATCAATACAGTAGTGTGTCAGCCGCATTCGGCAATACATGATATGGAATGGACAGTGGATCCGAAACAGCATTCTGGAAAATACCGTGGGCATTGAGACGGTATTATAAACAAATGTACCATTGCAAAATCGTTTCCGCATTATCAAGTGTGATGGAAAATGGCAACAAAATTGCAGAAGAGACTTGTTGAATTATTCTATCCAAGACGAAGTGCCGAATCAGGTATGGATACATCAAAATATTCTAACTGATTATCAAATTAGGTTATTTTTAGAGCGGTGACGATGCCGCTCAACACTTTCTATCTGCGTCAATCTCCAAGTGCTTTATGTCCTTTGAATCCGACCTGTGTCAGCAATCGGTCGGACATTGTTTACGTGTTATGGAACTGCAAGAGTGCTAAGAATTTATGGATTCGACGGACAGGTCATTGGACAAGATTGGAACAATCGGAGGAAACCATGGAGAGGTATGAAGAGAATATTGTAAAGCGAAAGCCGCCGGAAATTGGGGTAGGAGGGAAAGCAGCGATGATGAACACATTTGGCGTCACAGAGTTCGAATTTCTCGAACAATTTGGATGGTTGTGGTGAGGTCTTTGTAGCATTGGAATTACCTGGCTGTGGCAACTTCGCAAACAAGCTATTTACGAGGGATTGATGAAATCGGAAGAAGAACATTTACATTTCGTATGGACCCAGGGACGAGCACAATTAGAAGCAGTAGCCGAATATGAACGCCGTCACCCGAACACACGTGAAGATGGTATGCGTCTGCAGCTTTGTATCCAGTGCACATTTAATATTCATCCAGCACCGCCTGAACAAGCGAGAAGATCAAGCAATGAAGCCGACAACCAATTCGACGTATACCCTGAGCCGCGATTAGTCTCCAGGATAAAGTCATACATAGTAGCTAATTGCTAAAGGGTAATTAGACTACATTACTTCTAAAAATATAAGTATCCGAAAACGGCATATCCATTTGTACCACTACAGTACTGTGATACTCACTCTTTTACTGTATTGGTAGGCAGACATTAAAAACAAACTGTAGCTATGATTCAAGGACAAAAAGCAAATTTGTCGGTAAGTGAGCTGGTGACGAAAGCGGAGGAGCTCATAGATCGTTTCTTAAGACTCACGACCTTCTCATATTTAGCCAATCTAAACCTAGCATAACCGTATTTTACTCACATGTGACAACTGAATACAGTGTGCGTCTCATTTATTTCCCGCGTCACACCGAATACCAATTCGCAATATCTGGTGATTCAGCGTGTTCACACTAAAAATGGGTATGTCTATACTGTACGAGCTGATTATTTCCGAAAATCCGGAAGTGAGAGCGGATACTGTAGTTGCACATTACAGTGCTCCGGTGAAACCAACACGTGGACGACCCTAACTGGATAGTGGTGTTGGTTATGAAACGTTGATAGTTTAGCTCACATGTGCCGTTTTTTTCTCAGTAGTAGTTCACTCTACCAATGTCTTTTAATAGGAGAGTTTCAGAAATGAATGAAAAACGACTTTAACCGGATTTTGTTTTCGGCATAAACAAAATTCCTTCAATGGTAGCAGAGCTTCGTCGTGGAATACAAAAGTGTGGTATCCGAAGACCGCAGTCTCTAACCCTTGGCTGGCTTACAGTCCTCTTCCTCCTCATTTTTTCCGTCTTTCGCAGCCACCAGGCCATTGACTTAAGTTACTCGCACGAAAATGACAACAAAGGTCGTAGTAGTAGTGTCACAGCGGCACTCCGTGGCGAGCCAACCCCTTCGAAAATGATAGAGGACCCACTAGCGTTCCCTTTGAACGAGTCTTTACGGCAGGACACGAATAATGACGAGATCAGACTCAGCTCTGTAAAAAATAAGTTAAAAGAGACCCCAGCGGATACAAACGAGACACTGTTTTCTAGGACACGGACACCCCTAGACACAGCGTTCAGACAAGAGAAAGTAAATGCAAGAAACGTGTGGAGTCCCATTCAAACGCTAAAGGAGTTGGAGGCGTTTAAATGTGTAGCATGGCGACAAACAGCCAACTGTTCACCTCGTGGCAAGCGTCAACCCGCACGTGATACTCCCTGTGACGTTCGAATTTTATCCACCAGTTCGGGCTATTGTGAGTATCGGCATTTTCAAACAGGAGAAATCCGACGACTGGTAGCTACCAAGTGCAAGTCTCGAGCCAGTACCATGGGGTTTTCCTGTGCCAATATCACCATGTTAATACGCTATAATCTACTGGCCGACGAGTATAAACCAACGTATCCCCTCTCGTTTGCAACGAATCAACGGGATCTTTTGCTTGAGAATCAGTTACTTCACGACAGCGAGAACGAGCAATCCATTCTCCAACCTCCTACGTCCTATACGCAAGGCATTGCTTATGTTGTGTATGAAGAGTTACTTTTAAGTGTCTACGCCGCTATTCGTGCTCTTCGGTCAACTGGTTGCGAGCTTCCAATTGAGATTTGGTATCGAAAAGACGAAACCAACACTTCCCATCCACTCGTCATAGAGCTTACGACCAAATACGGTGCCTACTTGCGCGTTCTCAACGATAAACGTGCGATAAAATTTTACACGAAACTCTACGCAGTCTTTTACAGTGCCTTTGACAATCTCTTGCTCCTTGATGCTGACAATTTTGCGGCCCAAGATCCCACACCTTTGTTTACGTCCAAAGTCTACAATGACACGGGAGCAGTCTTTTGGCCCGATTTTTGGCGCCCCAATCGCACCATGTTTCATCTCACAAAGAAAAGTGAAATCTGGGACCTCTTGGGGGTTCCCTTTGTCGACATGTTTGAACAGGAGAGTGGTCAAGTCTTGGTGAACCGGGTAAAACACACCAAGGCATTGCATGCATTGCTCCATTATGGACTCACGGAACCCCATTTACCCGCGACCTTTCACTTGCTCTGGGGCGATAAAGATCTCTTTCGCTTTGCTTGGATGCGCACGAACTCGAGTTTTCACATGATTGAGCGGCCCGCAGGAAGTGCAGGACTGAAAGCCCCCCATCTCAACATTTTCTGTGGCAATACCATGGTACAACACGATCCGAGTGGTGAAATTGCGTTCTTGCATCGCAATATCATGAAATTTTTACCAGAACGCAATAATACGCAAAAATTATGGCAATACATCCAGCAGTACCAAAGAAAACAAGATCTACGGTACTACGAAGTGCGTGGCGATGTCGATCACCGGTGGTTTCCTCAGATTCGAAAATGCTATGGGAAACGCATCAACTATCTACGAGCATACACGCTGACGCCCATTGAAGACTTTCCGTTTGCACAGCTTGAAGATGAAATCATTGCGTATGTTCTTGAAGGTGAGAAGATCATTAAGCAGTGGGCAAGATTAGATAATAATACTTCAGAAGTATGAAGTAACATACAGTTTAAGAGCATCAGCTGATGCGCATAAAAAAACACTTTTTGCAAAACAAAAAAATAATCTGCATTTAAAAGTATATCTACGGAGCTCATGCTAGAGCTCGGCTGAGAGATCCGTCACGTGGAGTGGAGCTCCAATAATCTTGGAATATTCGTGATACGGATGACGCTCGATATATTTCTGAACAGCGTAGCCAAAAAGAAGCGCGAGGACGTTGAGTGAAAAGCTCGTCCAGGACTTGGTCAATTCATTTATCATGATGAAGACTCCGAGCGTAAATGGGAGTGTCATGGTCACGACTAACGAGCGGTCCGATAGGTTGACGCGGTATGGACGTTCAATTTCAGGATGGGAAAACCGCATACGCACAGCGGCACTCATTTCAACGAGGGACGACAGCGCCGACAAAAAGTTGTCGACCCCCAAGATCGTATCGAAATCAAACATACCCATGAAAATGATAATGAAAAATGCCAGGAAAATGGCTCGACGGGGCACGCCAGTGTCTGGGTCGCGCCTACATTCAATGCACAAGAAACGACAGTGATTACAACAGCACCATTTCCGCTCAACACGACACAAAACTCGACACTGACTGGGCGAAAAAGGGAGGTGCCAAGCCAGAGTCGGCCATGCCAGCAAGCTGAAATCCGTCCTTGGCCATCTCGGCAACGTAAAGGCCAAGATTTCCAAAGACAGACGAGATGAGGACCCAAATTGAGAGCCACGAGCCTCCAATCTTTTGTGCGATCACCGAGTACGATCCGTCGTCCCATGTTGTATAATGTGGCCTATCGGCACCGGAGATGGCAATAAAGGGGATGAGATATCTAACACATAACAGAAACGGAACAGAATTTAGTACGAAAAAAAAGTGTTTTTTAGAGAGATCATGTAGTAAACGGATGACATACGTAACTGCAATCATCACGACAGTTAGCACCATCGCTTTTGGATACGTTGTCTTTGGTGACTCAATTTCGCCAGCATAAGCACCGGCGGCATCAAAGCCACTGTAATTCCAATATAACGAACTTAACAGTCGTCCCCAATCCCGCTGCAGATAGATAAAAAACAAAAAACGTCATGGCAAGCATCAGAATCAGACTCAGTTTTGCATCTTGCCTCTGATTCTGTTTCACGTACATCTTGTCGAATGACAAACCACTTGTTCGGGTGGATGAGCGGAATCGCGTAGGCTACTAAAGCTGCAAACGGCAAGAAGATCATGATGCCCATAATTAATAACGTGTGGCCCACAACTTTAATACTGCGCAAGGTCGGAAGCATAAAAAGCACGGCAAACGTGGCCCGCATGGCAAAGACACTCCATGGAATGCCGCCACTAGGATCTGCATGGAGTGCCTTCTTGTCCCCCATTGTCATCACCAATAATGTATCGACAATGAGACAAGGATAGATGGCATTATCAATGACGCCCGAGGTCCAGGACCAGAACCCCACTTGAAACCCCAAGGGACGACCAAACGCCACACCCACCCATTTACAAAAACTTCCATCCGTTGGAAACGCCGTAAACAATTCCGCAAACGTTAAGGCTAATGGTAAACACCAGACCCAGGGGAAGAGAAAAACAGCGACAATGCCGACAAAGGGACCACAGGCTGCAAGTACGGGCTCACTGCCCCATGGACCGCCACTTACGTTAAAGTACGTAATCAGTGCGACGGACAAGATGCCGAGCTGGCGATGCGAGTGAGAGCCAGGCATGGAAGACAGAGAGGGACGGACAAGCTGGACGTCAGCAGCCGGGCATCTTTTGGAGTGTGGACGAGGGAAAACGGTGGTGATAAGATATCGAAAGGATATAAAGTAATAGAGGACGAAACCCAGATAGTAAACGATTGGAAAGGATGAAATACGAGAGGTCAGAAAGTATCGACGTCGATCAGCTGGACCAATGAAACGCGCGAAGAGATATGGGTACCGCTTTATCTATCTCTCGATACTGTAGTACTTGGCAGTATACCGGTATTTTTGTACATTACCTTTTTTCACTCTGCATCTATTGAGGCTTTTGATGCTGCATAACTTGCGACGGAAGCAAGAGCTGCTTGGGTTTGGCAGTGCCAGTTTGTTGCTTGGGAACCCATTTCTTCGGCGCTCTTGGGCCACTTGGTGGTTGTCTCACTTGGGGGGTGCTTTCACTCTTTGACGACATTCTGTTCTTGCCATTTGCACCATTACTGTGGTATTTTCTCGGGTTCAATGTCGGAGCTGCCGGTGTGCTCGGTATAAAAGGAGGTGCAACTTGCGGCTGGAACGATGCAAAGCTTTCATTCGCTACAGGTACGTACATGGGCGCATACGATCCATTCGGCATCAGGTAAGGCGGTTGCTGTGTCGCGTAGTAGGCTGGCGACGGGGTTGGTACAAACTGCGGGGAAGCCGCACTCAGTAGAGTCGGTGTCAGGAGCGACGTTGACTGTGGTTTGTTGTTGTACGTGTGAGGAAACAAGCCCATCAACGAGTCGTTGGGTGGAGGAGGAGGAGGAGGAGGAAGGACCACAGGTGACTGCTCTCTCGCTTCGCGGCAGAAAAAAGAGCGGCCACGATGGCGCCAACTCTTGCGTCTCTGTGTCGTTGAAGGGAAAAGAAAGAGGAGGCGTCGAACCTTTCATTCCCTGCACCATTTCGCTATCATTCCACTTGCCAAGCAACTGTTGAATCTTTTCAGGCTTTGGAGGCGCCGGGACGTTCGTAGGAAGCGGTGGCTTGTGGACCGCAGGCTTCAACCCGCGACTATTTGTGCTAATGACAGGATCGCCCCTCGACGACGGTCTTTTTCCATGTCGTTTGAGCATGGCGACCTGATCCTGCTCTTGCTGCTTGTGTCCTGGTGGAATTGACACACAGAGTAGATTATTCCATGCCACAATCTTACCTCGATCTCGACTCGTCGTCCCGTAGAGTGCTTCGCCGCCGGTAAAGCTCTCATCAAAGAGAACTTCGACACATCGACTGCTCACGTGGGTCGCTACCACTGTACCACGATGTCCAAAGGGCACTTCTCGCGCACTGATATTAATCACTCGGTCGCCAAGAATCGGTGCGCCTGGATTCCTCGATGAACGTCGTGCTACTTCATGCCCAGTCAAATCTTGATTCACTAATGGATTTGGACGAAACAAATCCACCGCTTGCAGCGTCGCAACCACGGGAGCACGTCGATGGTTGGCAGAGGATTTTGCACGCTCGATTGCACGGACCGCGCCCGCGGCTTCCAAGGCACGAACCCCATTGAATGCAACGTACGTGGACGTAATGGGAATATGTTTGGTATGTTCGCTCCCTCCTAGATCCTGCTGCTCGATCCATTGTGTCACGGCTTGGACCTTCACCTCCAAAAGCTCCTTGTTTTCAATTCCAAACACATCTTTTCCTTTATACGAGTTGGCAAACGGGAGCTGACTCAACTTGTGCACAACGTCGGGAAACGTTTGCTGGTACGAAGCAATCAGCTCCATTGCACGCTCCGTATACTCCCATGCAGTGGCACTGCCACTTGCTGCAGCCATGCCACTGTCCTTGTCATTTCCATTCCTGCTCCCGACAATTTTGACAATGTCGCCTCGCCTCCAAACGTTCTCGTCGTCCTTTTCACCATTTTGACTGCGACTGTCGCGACTCGTGAGTCGACAATAACCAGGAAGAAGCAACTCTTTGCGATATCGAAGGTTGAGTCCAATATCAGCCCCCACGGGCTTGACAAGCACACTGCCCGTGAGCAATCCGAGCACGGAGGGCGAGAGACCGAGCTTTTGAGCCACGACATGGCCTGGGAAAAACTGCTCAGTCAGTGTACAAGCAATGACGTAACCAAATGGCGGTTCCTGATCAATCGTATTGACATGAACCACCACAGCATGATGCTCTTCGTCCTGCGACCGCACGATCGCGGTACACCCGAGCCACTTGCCACGTGTAATGAGCACTTTGGAATCCACTGGAAAGCGCTCGGTCAATGGCAACGTCGGCGTTTCTTTAAATCGTGCATCCAGTAGCTGATAATTACGCACCGTGAGCTGCACTGGAACCCACGCCTCGGTCTCGCCAAATTTCTTTTCAATTGCACCGGTAAGTGCATTCGACACCATTCCTTGGAGAGGTAACACATGCAACACGGTAGTAATGCCACTTCGGCCCAGATCAATACCCCCGCTACCAGGAATACCACGACCAGAGAGCAACTTGATGACTTCTGTCTGGGCATAATACGCCCACGCGCTTTTATCATCGGGACTAAACGGTGTGAAAACAATGTCATGCGGTTTCCTACAGCCATGAGTCGTGTGCGTACGACTCGCGTCTTTCAAACGATACTCTCCTGACTGCGTACTGACACTGACAACAAGCACTTCATGAAGATTGGGCCAATTCGCCAGCACCGTCGTGCCCAACAACTCCCGCGCATGCTGCTCGGCTTCAGTCATTCTTTCACCATAAGAGATCGTTTCCGACGCTGGAAGCTGAAGGATGAGACTCGACTTTCGCGACCGCATACCGAAACAATTCAAGCCCACGTTGGCAATACGTGTACTTTCCAGTGGAACGGTATAAAGCGAAGGAAACCCAGCGAGTGGCAGCACGACACCGTCCATGAGTTTGCTCTGGAACTCGCCACCAGGAATGGCTGGAAGCTCATAGTCCTCGACGCGAGTGTTGCAGTACGCGATATCAGGAAAGCCAACAACACCTGGTAAGGTAGACTGTACCGTGTCGAGCACTTTGACATCGTGTACAATCCGTAGCGGGAAGCGTTGGAGTTTGTTTCGACGTTTTTCGGCCTCTGTAAGCTCCGAATCGGGACAATACTGTGCGATCGCTTGTTTGAGCAGTGCTACGTCGATAAACGGTAGTAAATTCACACCTTCCCATGCGTTTCGCTTGCCTTCCATGTCGATAGGGAACGTCTCTGGGTAAAAGTGTTTGATTGGCGACAGAGGTGAGACCATTAGGAAACGATACGGCTTGGGCACGAGGTTGGCGCTCGAGGCTGGCAGATTCGACAGTAATTGCTCAAACGGTAGCAAGGGGCCTGCAATCGATGGATCGGTCTCGAATTTGACATGAAGAAGGACATCTTGAATGTCTGTAAGATCGGACACCATGGGCGCGTAATGGTACGGATAGTACCACGACCAGGACGGTGGTCCTTGAAAATAATAGCCAAGACACCATACTAAAGCTTCCATGTATGCTTTTTTCACTTGTTCCAGGTCTTTGTTGCTCGCGTCGCCATTGCCACGTTTCATTCCAAATTTCCGCTCGTAGTAATTCCATTTCGTCTCTTGGAAACTTTCACTTCCAACCAACATGAGGACCTCGGTATCGTCCGTATCTACTTCCAATGCACCGCCATTCACGTCGTCACAGTCACCAAGAGCCACTGCCAATGCCCGTTCAGCTGCCTCGTCGTCTTCGTCATCGTCTTCTAACGCCGGTGGAAGCTCCTCGTCGACCCGAAGCGCCAAGATCGCTTCCTGGACTTGTTCAATATCGACATCATCCTGCTGTCTCGACGCTTGTCGTTCGCCTCGTTGGTTCGAGTGCCGTTTTTTCTTCTGGTCCATGGCTCGATTGATAAGGATTTCTTCCTCTTGATTGCCAATTGTATGGAAAAGTTCTTGTAGTAGCTTGACATTGGTAATCTTTCCATTGTGTGTCAAGTAACTTCCTTGATGCGTTTCCAACAACTCTCGATAGACTTGTAAGAGCAATGGAATCGCATTTTCACTAATCTCGAGCGTTGGACTATGTGGAATAAAGTCATTTCCGAGCAAAAAGGTCAATAGAATGAAATCATCCAACATGCGCTCGCCATCGAACGAAGCTTCATCGCAACGCATTTCAAGGAGAAGATACTCTCGAAACAAACTCAAGTGAACCAATTGCCACTGTTGCTCTTCAATCTTCTTTGCCGTCACTTTTTTCGAGTGATTTCCCCACGTGACCGTCTCACGCACGAGTGTAAAATGCGGTTCATGCGTCATCAGTCCCAAGAGCATCAAATCCGCGTCACTTCCATACATACAATGGCGAACATTCGCTCCATACCCGTTGGCCATCTTTCGATGCCGTATAAACTCCACAATCTTGTGCTCGCCTTCCCCAGGTACTTCACTCCCACTAAAATACACGTCCAGCTGGGCCCACAGGGGATCTGTTTTCATCTTTTGACGAATAAAGTAGATTAAATGCTGTGATAAGGTACTTAGAAACTCTGTACCTGGTGTAATACAATTGGAATCAAACTTGTTCGCGACGGACGGGGAGGTGTATCCATTTTTCTCTTCTTCAAGCTTAATCTGCATATATGTCTCCTTCTCCATGGCAGTCTGACGTTCCAAGCCCGCGCGGAAGCGACGTGAGCGCTGTTGATTGAGCTTTGCACGTGGTGCCACGCCGTCGAGGGCAATGTACACGAGTTGTTTGGGTTTCACAATGTTGGTGACCAGTCGGTCCACGTAGGTAAAGATACCGTGGAGCTGTGCTTCAAGGGAGAGCGAGTTCAACGCATCGTTTGCGGCGTCCGAGTGGGTGCAGTTGTGCACAATGCCGTTCATGTCGAGGTAAAAGGCGTCAAACTCAGGCAGAAGGGAGACATCGGAAATAGGCTGGTTCAAAAGCGGATACCGCTCCGAGATGTAGCGATAGAAGCGCGGGATGCCCATTGCAAGAGCAAGATCAAATACGGTAGTAAGAATGCGGAAACGGCGGGTGCGGAATGGTCTCATTCAGCAACTTAAAAAACAAGAGCAACATAATCTGGTAGGAAATAGAATGTCTCATACTTCGAAGTATACATGTATAGTATTTTTCTTCAGATACCGGTTACATGTACGTAAAAGCTAGAGAATTGCTGCGGGAGGTTGCATTACAATAAGCATTCAAACCACTTGACGGGCTTTTTCGCGTCATCGAAAAGGGAATCACCAGCAAGGAACTCCATGTCGAAATGATTCAGCTTGTTGCGGTAAAAGCGGTCACGATACGTGTCACCAAACTTGGATTCTGGAAAGCCGCCGGCACAGCTCTCGAATTCAACCATGCCATCGTTTCTGTCCGACTTATGCGGGACGAGACTACCGAGGAGCCAAAACTTTGCCTGGTAGGTCGACAGTAGCCCGGATGAACTTTCACTACACATGAGCGCGTAGACACGGTCCCGATAGACCGTTTGTGCCGCTTGATAGGCCGCATCTAAAGCCTTGGAGCTGTATTTTCCACCTTCAGAAGTCACCGACTTGACCGAGTTTTTGGGAGGACATCGTTCCGTTTTCTCGCCAAAAAATTTCAACATGTCACTTGTTTCCCCTGCACACGTGTCTTGGACAAAATCGGACGCCATCGTTCCTTTCATTGGCCCCGACATCCCCACCCACGTCGAGCTCGCATCGAGTTTGCATAGGTCATTAGCAATCGCCCCAGCAAGCATGAGGTTCCCCATCGAATGTGTCACAATGATTGTATCTTTAATTGTAAAATTCGTGCTAGTCTCACTCATGGCAAGAGCACGTTGACAGGTTTTTAATTGTAACAATTTGCTCGTCCAGAAATAATTCACCGTATCAAGTCGGGCATATTTAATAGAGGAACAGCAGGGAGCATGGTCCGTCATATCGCCCCAATAGTGAGGAAAAGAATCTTGATTTTCCGATAAATCGAGTTTTAGACCTTGCCCATGAATGAAAATGCACGGCCGCGGTTTCGACTGACACGCACACGAGCTCGAATGATCGGAAAAATCGAGATCAAACGCCGTCGTTAGCTTCCTCTTGACGTCTAACGTGATGGAGTTTCCAGTCAAGAGCGAGCGCCCTCGTGGTGTCACGAGCGTAAAGGAAGCTTCCGACGGGCATTTGGGAGTCAACGAGTCGACCATTGGAGCTTGAATATTGAGGTGACCTTCTAAATACTCGACCGTAACGTCCAATTGAGTACTGCGCATCTGAAAGCCTGTTGTTCCAGAGGCACAAACTTTGTAGTCAACACCTTTAATTGCCGTTGTATAAGACCTGCCGGGAGAGCATTCACTGGTGGGGTCATTAGGTGCTGCTTTCGCTTCATTGACGGCTGTTACGATGGAATTGATCGATGGAAGCTTTGCAAGTTCAGCATCCGAACACACGACGACTGGTTTTGGTGGAGTTGAGGAAACGTCGCCGGTCGAGAACTGAGTCCTTTTAGAGTAAGCGATGCCGTTCACGAGCGTATAGTTGTGGAGCATTTTGCCATCCACAAACGTCGCGTAGACGTCGTAGAGCACGTGTCTGGTATCTTCCTGCAAAATGGGGCTGGCGTACATGTCAAAAGTACTCTGACCGTGAACGTTTAGGGAGCTACGCTTTGTGCTGAAGCTAAAGCGCAACGCTGGCCATGTGAGAGGCGTTTTCAGTTTCAGTACACTCCACTGTTGAGCATTCTCGATAGTCGTATTCAATGCGATCGCTAGTGGAGGAAGTGCTGTGAAAACCACTGCAAGAAACAATCGTCCGATACGCGGAAGCGCCATCGGCAAAAGACAGAGGAATTGACAATGGGGCGACTAGGGGCTATATACGAAGAAAGCAGAAGGAGCTTTGCCCGCCTGTTTTTGTGGACACTTGGCACTTTTGTTGATTGGAAGCAGGGTATGCAGGCAACATAATCTGCGGAACGCTTGGTGATTGAAATTTTAGTTGAAGACATTACGAATGGGCGCGATAAGCTATACCTAATTGCACATTCTTGGACATCTAGTCCCGATTTTGCCACCAAGTCCCCCCCCCCCAGCACAGCGACTGTTGGGTAAGGAAGAATCCGGACCTCGCACGCGAAAAGACAGCAGCAGAAGTAATGCCGGACCTGGGCAAAGCCACCGGGGAGGTCAAGACATTGGCTTTGTGAGGGGGGGGCAGCATCCTTTAATGAAAATGTCATCATCAAGTACAGTGGCAAGTTTAGAATTTAATGTTAAACC
This sequence comes from Sclerospora graminicola, assembly GCA_001887855.2. Classification (NCBI taxonomy): domain Eukaryota; phylum Oomycota; class Peronosporomycetes; order Peronosporales; family Peronosporaceae; genus Sclerospora; species Sclerospora graminicola. Next base: position 50,430 of record MIQA02024343.1, read on the forward strand.
TCCGACATCACTTGAAATTTGTATACAGCATTTAGCAAATCAGTGATTGCTACACGCTTTTTTTTTTTAAGCCAAAAATGAGTCTATCCAGCCCTTAGCTGGCCTGTTTTGACCAATCAAATTGCAGTAGTTGGTTCGGACAGCCCTTTGTCGATACCCAAAGGGCAAATATGTGGTCCGCCATACAAATTTCAAGAGAGTTGCGGATAACTAGTTTATTTGACATTTTTCCGACATTCCAAGAAGGTTGCGGTTCATATTTGACATATTTCCGATGAGTGCTCGTGAGTGTTGACGCACTTCGACCCCAGAACACGCAGAATGCACGCTCTGTGGGTGTAAATGCATTTAAGAGGTTTATAACGATAGAAAGTGTTGCTTTAGAATATGTATTTGATTGCATGTCTAAGAGTCCTAGCGGTATATCGTAATGAACAAGTTTGCTTTACACCTGGCATTAAAAGCTGGAGTGAAGGACAAAATACTCTCAACCAAAACGGTTATGTCGTATTTTCGACACGTGAAAAGAAGTGATTGTTAGAGCTTTACCCCAAGTGCCGTGCCTCGATTGAGATTCGCCTTATCAAAATGGGGTGTATTCTTGAGAGGCACATGTCAAAAAAAGATCAAGGTGGTGTGACTAAGCATGCACCGGCATGTACCAGAAAAGATTTGTCTGCATTAATTAAATATCTATATGTGAACGCTACATCACCGTCGAACTATCAGGATGCCGCGCTAGTTGTTACTCTTTGGTATGTCTTCGGTCGAGCTTCAGACTTCAGCCTTGTTCAGAAAGAGAGCCTATCAGTGTGTTCTGAAAAAATGTTTCTTCGACTCGTCCGAATTAAGACAACTGATCAACAAGGGCTTATCTTATACCCTGATAATGACGTGTCGACTTGTCCAATCCTCGCGATTGCCATCACGCTTGCATTGCAGCTACCGGCTTCTGGATCATGTGCGCCCAACACCTATCAAAATCGACCGTGAGTCAATCAAAACCCTTCCACTCACAGAGCTGCTGCTCCAAGCCGAACAACCGGAGGCACCCAAATTGAAGGTTGATGCAGCTATGACTGCGACATCGAAGAAGCCGAGGAAGGCTCCATCGCCACCTGGAATCCATAATCAGATCAATCACCTGCTTGGACGGATCAGCAATTCCGCTGGAGTACACGTATCTCTGTCGTCACGCTTGTTTCGGCGCGGCGGAGCACAGCACGCAAACGGCGTACCCGGCAATCGAATGTAGTGGATCTCTGTTCGCGGTAGCTGGAACCTGTCTGCAACACAAAAGGTCTGGTTATATGTGATTAATACCACCCAAGAAGATCAGCGGGTATCGAAAGCCCTGAGTCGTTGGGACTCACACGCTCACGTACCCATGGACATGATGCTCTCGATGTCCAAGCGGCTAGTAAGATGCGTACCATCCAGGCAATGCTCTAGAACACTTGTACCGGTCTTCAGGATCCCCGTTTAAACGTGAGCACCGAGGCGCTTGACGTCTGCACATCCCGATTGCATTACCGACGTTTCGCTGTCTTCACGCAACGGCCGCGATAATCGAACGCGTGGACAGTTGTGCGCTCGCTTCTCATATTGGACGCGACGAGTTGGATCGTTTCTCGATGGCACTAAAGACGCCTAGACGCAAAAGAAGGAAACAAGACGAGACCAACAAAATAACTACAACAACTGTTCATCGAATGCCTCTTATTCGTGCGTTACTTGGACGAATCGACTCGTCTCGAAGTCTTACACGCGCTACCTATCGAAGCATCTTAACACAACCAAAAAAAGGATGCTAGCGCGTATCACAATGTCCAAGAAAGAAAACACCAACAGCTCACCTGTTGACGGGGTGGTACGCCGGAGAACAACGTCTTTAAGGCGTAAAAAAGACCGTAACGGAGGCACGCCACATCGTAGCGTAAATGAAGCTCTTTAGTGAAATGGAATGGTTCCTTATAGTTTTACAGTAACGAGTCATTTAATTATTACTTTTAGTTTAGCTTTAACAGTTTATCTTGGTTTTAATTTTATTGGAATTAAAAAAACAAATTTTTTTTTCTAAATTTATTATTACCTAGTGGTGCAAGTATTGCATTAGTTCCGATTCGCAAGGATTTGTGCTTCACCATTTGTGTTCAACGCCAGGTAGCTGAGCGGGCCACTTCAAGGAACGTTCGGTTTGGACAGGTAAGTGACCTTATCCGTGGGACCCATAAACCGGATTACCATTCTGACGACGCTGAAGCCGAGTGGGAGTGTCAGGTCGACCTAGCCGCTGCGCCGACCTGGCAAGCCAGGCACGTTCTCGATCGCTTTCGCAGTGAAGGTGAAAGCTGGCACTACCTCATCGACTGGGAGCCTACAGTTGAACCATCAGCTAGCATCCCACGCAATTTGATTGCTGCGTTCTCATCGCGAGCGTCGAGCGCTTGTCAGGAAAACCTATATTGAGGACGAAGTCGAAGAAGCGTAAAGACGAAGGCTGGCAGAAAATGCTTTGAATTAAACGTTAACATGAGCTTAACCTCCTTGCTGATCAGCACATTAACCTTGCCATTAAATTCTGTCGCATTTTCATGAAGTTATGTGCCAAATAAAACCTTCAAAATACAAAACCCCAGCAAATCCTGTGGCCGGATTTAAACCGGCACCTGGTTCCAGGCTCTACCGTTGAGCTAAACAGGTAAGGTCTTGAATACAGACGTGAACGCCACCTAAACAAAGCACAATAAGTAATTAGCGCTAAATATTTTTTAAATGATACGCTATGAGCGCTTGTGTGTTCTGTATGCAGTATTTCAAAGTTGATTGGATTTTTGTCAACGAAGCTGAGTACCGTGGTTTGTTGTTAGGTTTGGGTATTCTTCAAAGACAAAAGAAAGGAAGGAGAATCATATGTGGAGGCACAAATTTGGTGATTCGGCAAATCACCGGAGAAATCGACTGTAAGGCGCCGCGCCTGAAGTTACTGAATGATCGCGTAATGAAAATCTTACGAGAATGGCGGAATCATGACCTCTAATACGTGAAACCCGACTGGAACAGGAGTGCTGATCATCTCGCCACACTAGACATGCGTGATCAGACCGGATCAGTGATCACCAATGTAATATTTGATGAATTGATCGAAATCAACCGGCTACCTGAGCTGGTTCGCTCGGAGGATAAAGAAAAATTGGTACAAGTATCGATCATGACTAGATCGCGAACCAGATCGGCACCTCGCAGACCGGTATCTCAAGAAAGGTTGACGGAAGAAATAGTTCAGAAGCTTCGGATCGAAAGGATCCTTAAAGCTCAAGATGAAGAAAAGTGGATTGTGGACTTAAAAGCTTTCTTGAGAGGTGATCTTGAAAAATTGAGCCAACATGAAGCGAAGAATTGTGTTAAGATCGCTTCCAATTATGAGATGGATGAAAATAACTTGCTTTTCTATTATTCTCATGCTGATCGAGCTGATGCGGATTTCGATCGATCGGCGAAATTGAAGATTCCGGAGACTTTGCAAGCCGATATTTTGCACCACTATCATGTCGGTTTGGAGGGTGGTCATCAAAGTGTCGGCCGGACGTACCACAGAATCCGTCAACATCTTCACTGGAGAGGTCTGTATCGGAGTATCCAAAAGTTTGTTGGTACTTGTAGGGATTGCGAAACCGGGAAGGGTATGCCGACTCTTCGAGGTAGATCGCCTGGATATTTCCGGGCCTTGCCCTTTCAAGTGATACCGATGGATCATATTCCTTCCCTGCTGAAATCATTTAAGTGTAGTACTGAACTACTGATCTGGACCGATTTATTTACCGGTCATGTGATCGCCAAAGCTGGGTCTACTCAAACAGCCCAGCAAGTCGCCTGCAGCTATGAAGAGTGTGTTTTCAGGCGATTTGCTGCTAGTGAAGTAATCAGACATGATCGTGAACCGGGTTTTATGGCTGAAGTTTTTCGATCGTTTAATCAGATGCTTCGTCAGAAGCAGAGTGTGACCATGACCTACCGGCTGCAAGCGAATGAAAAAACCGAACGGATGGTACAGACGCTGAACAGAGCTATAAAAATGTATGGCGCTGATTCCGCCCAACAAGATTGGGACGAATATGCGAAAAGACTGGTATTTGCGTTAAATTCTTCCTTCGATCGGGTCAGGGGAGACACCCCCTTTTATTTGGCTTGTTGGGACCCGCGATCAACTATTGAATCGGCAATTTCCGTCGGATGTACCAGAAGTCGTGACCTCGAGGCCCGTCGGTGGCGTATGGGACTCCAACGCCACTATAAACACGCGCGAGAGCATGTCAATGAGCGACTTCGGAGAGAGATCCAAGAAAGAGCCGACCGAAATAACGATCAGACCGATCCACATAATATTGAACCGGGATCAAGGGTCTGGCTTTACCTGGATCGGGTGAAAGAGGGATAAGCCAAGAAATTAGCTCATATGTGGCATGGACCGTTTCGTTTTTCCGAGCTGATCGGCGATCACGCCGCACGGTTGATCACCGCGGACACCGACTATGGGTTTTTCCGATTGTTCCTTTGTCGAAATTGAAGCTGGTAAGAGAGTTTCCTGATCGCCCCAAAATCAGGTTATCAATCGAGGATCAGCCAAGGTTAGATTTCGACGCGGCTCTTCTACCGGGAGAGAGAGTTGGTTCAGGATGAGTTCGAAGTTGAGAAGATCCTAGATACCCGATCGGGCAAAAAGACCTGATTCGGCCGACCCATCGTGAATTTTTAGTCCAGTGGAAAGGTTATGACGATCTGACCCGGGTGGATGAACGAGATCTCAATTGTGAAGCTTTAGTGCGAGATTTTGAACGTGATCGGATGAGACGAAACCGATTCGAAGTTATCCAAACTCATGAAGAAGGCGACAGGAATCCCAGTAGCCAAAATCGGCATATTTCTACGGATCAGCTAACGAAAACGATCCGACTAAGTCGAATTAGTTGAAATTAGCAGGTTCGGAGTCGATGAATATATATATCGTGACAATTATATTTACATGCATATGGAGCAACTGAATGGGAGGAATGAAGATAAGATCGGGAACCTGGAGATATGATCACGAACATGGAAGTACGAAGAAAACAGGCAAATGGTTTTCGCGATATACTAAGAAAAGGATAAAACTAAGTATCGCGATGATTATGGGCCATACTTCGTTCGCAGACGAGGAATCTGGAGTCCCGGATGATGAGGAATCTGGAGTCCCGGATGATTCCAAGGATCCTGGCAATACTGGTTTCGCCAAAGATCCTGGCGGTCAACTATGGCCAAGGCGTCCTGCAGTGTGCTGATCGGGCTCGGATTCCCATAACCGGGGTACCAATCACCCGCATCCGACAATGGCCCCTTTTACCTCTGCTTGGCGAACAGGCAGGTGCAACACTGGAGGAAGCAGGAAAACATCCATGTCGCATTCGTGGATCTGTATACCGTCTACCACAAAATCACAAATCGCAGCCCAAGCGACCCCAGCATTGCCACGACGACGTTTGCGACCATGGAAATATTGCTCAAACCAATCGTCATTGCGCATTCTTTGGAGATAAGAAGCTGATGGGTGGATTCCCATATTTCTTCTCCATGCTCTCTACAGAATCAGAATCGGTCCAAACGTGACTGGAGTGCGTGAAACCATGAACGATCGGGAAACCTAACCCAAGCATGGAAGTCGAAAGAACCTCCCAAGGTTTCGAGTCAAGCATAACCCGTACAGCATTCGCCGTGATTAAGCCTGCATGCCACTGGTCCGGCGGAGGCGCCGGTGACTTAGACGGAAAATCCACTTGCCGGGGCAAGGGAAACATCGAGGAACAATTTTCTTCTTGAATTGAAGGACGATCGGAGTTAAGTCCCATACTTGACGAGCACCCCATGGCTTACGGGACTCAAGTTGAGCTGCCGTCGGTTCGGTCGTTGAGATGACATACAGATCCATGAATTTCTTGCTTGGATCGTAACTGTAATCATCCTGTTCCACGGCCGAATGTGAGTCTGGGATAAAGACACCAGTAAAGTTAGCAGGCCGGCCGATGGTGCACCATCTGACGAGAGACTACTTGAACTTGCAAAAGCAGGTCGCATTTGTTCCAGTTCATCCGTTTTGTCGTCGTCCGTAGTTAGCAGGTCAATTACTTGGCTTAAAGATGTCGGTTTCGCCAGACGGGTTGTCGAAATTCGCCGACCGATGATCCGCGACTTGGCCATAGCAGCCCGAGTTCACTCATTCATGTCGGTTGAATCATCATCGGAATCGGGAATGGAGAGGCGGGAGCGGGGGCGCTTTGCAGGAAACGGCTTATTTTGGGAATTACTGTTCTATTTGTGGGTTACTGACACCAGCAGCGCTGAACTTGGTTTCGGAATCAGGGAAGAATCAGGCAGTGCAGGCGGAGATATAGCTGATTCATCGACCGGCGGCTGACTAGCTTCCATATCGGCCGGCGAAAGAGAAGCAGAAGAGAATCTTGGCGAAGACTGGCCCGATTCAGGAAATTTATTGGGCGACCTTTTGGCCTTAGGGCCAAGAGCATCAACCAACCGTGGAAATTCACGCAGGTCGCGCTAGAATGATTTCGGATCAGCATTCGGGTCGGTCTACTTGTCGATTGTCTGGTGAGCGGCCTTCTGCAGATTCGAGAGACGACGGATCCAAGTACGCTCATCTAGCTGCAATGTTTCATATTTAACTCGAGCGAGAGCTAATTTCTGCCGACGATCGTCAGCCGCCGTTCGATTCTCACTCAACCGTTTGTGAATACTGGAACGGTCAGTACGAGAATTGGAGAGTTGCCTCGACAAGAAGTCGACCTGCTCACCCATATGACAAGTTTCCTCTTCCAAACGATCCACCTCCTGGATCGCAAGAACTCTCTCTTGAATCAGCTGGTCGTGATTGTAATGGTAGTCCTCGAGCTGTTGCAGGTGGTCCGCCATCTCAATCATTGACTTCTTTAAGTTCTCGATTTGTTAATCTGGGGAAAGTGAAGGAAGTTACTCATATGTATCGAATAAGCTAAAACAAGCGAGAACATACCTTGATCACGGACGGTGACAGAAAATCACGGACCATGGATTGCATCAAAACGACTGTGTCGGACGGTTACGTAGAGCGGCAAGGTCAGGAGATAAACGATCACGCTCGGCTGTTAGATGCCGGACACGGTCTTCCAATCTTGATCGATCACGGCTTTGATCAGCGTGGAGAGCGTTGATCCGGTCGTAGTTCACTCGCGAGTCCGCCAATCGCTGAACCAGGTCCGCAGATTCACGTTCTAGGCGATCTATTGCAACTTGCAGATTAGCACGAAGCGTTTGGTTGGTTTCGGTTAAGGAAGCCAGCTCAGGAATCGTGTCCTGAAGACCCAGTCGCAGTCAGCTGGTGTCCGCCGAGCCTACGGAGGGTGAACCAGTCCCTTCCACTAAGAGTGCCAGTTGCTCCAAGTAACAAAAAGAACGACTCGGAAGGTACCAGGTAGCAAAACTCAGGGGCAGGCGGAAGGAAGTTAAGGTCGTCGCTGGTGGTCGAGATCTAGTTATGACCAAAGTGGTCGGAGAAGTCGAAATTATCGGAGAAGTCGAAGTGACCAAGGAAGCCGAAGTGACCGAGGGAGTCGAAGTGATCAAGGGAGACAGATCGGATGATCCAGCGCTTGATCTTGGGGGCGAAGCCTCATTCGGAGGACTAGACGAAGAAGCTTGGGGAGAACAAGAGGCGGAACCAGATCGGTCATAATCACCAAGTGGAAACTATCGTTATGGAGTGATCGAACTGCAGTCGTTGCGCGGCTGAAGTTAGTCTCAGGGGCGACTGCGGTGGCGTAAACCAGAACAAGTAGTCCACATATTGAAGCTGATTGGTGGCTTTCAGGACACCCATCAAGACAGAACCATTGATGGGTGGGACAAGCCGGTCCAACTTAGGATGACGTAAGTAATAACGGGCTATCGTGAAAAAGTGGGGAAAAATCATGTTGTCGCCGTTGTCGCACCTTGTCCCAGAGAACAATGGATCGGCCAAGTATCACGACCAGGCGCGAATATCCAGATGCCGGACCAGGTCGGTTTTAAGGCCGGACCGGTTAAGACATGTGTAATGGAGCAGGTTTATGGATAGTTTGGTGTAGTGGATGTGACGGAACATGCTTATCGGAGCCTATTAACGCTGATCCAAGCGGTTCAAGTGACATGGTATTGAGATCTCGGTTGACCGACTAAATGAGTTGGACCAGCCTTAGTACATGAAGACCAAGCGTGTGAAGGAACCCTTTTCGTATGATGGTGAGCCCCATGGGATATATTGGCCGAAGCAAGTCGCGAAGATCAACAAACCGGCTCCGAATCGGCATTAAAGGATCGGATCAAGTCAGACTTCAAGAAGAATACCGACTCCGAGCCGACCTTGCGAGTTTACCGCATGTTGAAGTTTGAGGACAGGTTTGGGCAATTTAAGGATGTCGATTTCTAGTCGATTCTGAGGTGGTTCGAGGTGATCTCGAGGTGATTCGGAGCTGGTTCGACCTGGTTTCGAGCCGATCCTGAACCGGTCTGGATCGGTCCTGAATCAGTTTCCAGGTGCTAAAAAAAGAAGGAATCCAGCCAAGATCAGTGCTGAATTGGATGTACAACACCCCAAGAAGCCGACCCTTAGCTGGTTTCGAGCTGATACTTGAAGATCGGGTTGGTGGAAGATCAGCAGAGAACCGAGTCGGGATCGGCTGAGGATCGTTCTAAAGTGGTACGGATCAGGTTGAAGAAGTGTTGAAGACTGGTCTATGGTGGTACCAGGACAACTTTGTGACAAGATGAGCAAGATTGAATATATGAAGTGGGTCAGATAGGTTGGTGTATGGTACATTAGGTATTAGATATTGCATATATAATAACAGGATTGAATTTAGCCCTTAAGCAAAGTATCGCTCTGCCACGTGTCGCGGTCATTGGGAGCACAGGGTTAACTAGGCCCCTGCAGCTCAACTGAATTCCCGGTTAAGACGCGCTTGGACGCATTTTGGCTTACCGGAAGTCCCCCGACGGGATTGTTTTAGGGTCCTCATCCCTCCCGTCTACGTGCTTGGAACACGTTAAATTAATTGAAAAGGTTTTGTGGAGATAACGTTTTGTTTTTATTGTGGAAGATCGTGGTTATATCGTGGTTTTTCGTGGTTTCTTGGTTATTCCCCGTTTATTGGTTGGCCCGGTCGGTTGAAGTATCCCGACCCGGCCTTTGCGATACTTGCATATAGTATCACCCCTGATTTGTCCTCCGGTGAAGGGTTCCACCCCCGTCTCGAGAAGGTTGCATCCTCCGACCTGATTCGTAACATTTTTCCTCATCTAGAGTCCACCTGAGTGAGTGTAACCACCGAATACCAATGGGTACACAAGACGAGATGAAACTTAGCATAGATTCTATCATATATGACGACCGGTCAGAAGACCGAGAGGATGGGATCAGTCATCATAGTGAAGATTCATCCGATCCTGACGCCGATCAGGATGAACGGAGTAACCCCTCCGATAGTTGGCCGTCCGGGCTAGTGGGAATCCGACTTCCCCCAAAACTTCGGTTATGGATTTGGAAATCGGCTCCACCACCAGGGCTGGCAAGCATAGGTTTTAATGCATTAGGTTTTAATCAGGTTTGACATAAAACCTAAAATTCAATCGGCTGGCAAAAATAGGTTTTAGTTGTTGAGTCATTAGATATCAGAATTTCAACCTCATAAATTTTCATGACTCAATTGCAGAGATCTTATCGCCACTTTCTTGCTGAGTTCTGAACGCCAAATATGGATAACAATACAGAAAGCAATAATAAGATGTAATTCTCGTAGAATTTGGTATATATTTTCATTTTAAGATGGAGTCAAGCTTGCCCTAACGTGTGGGATGAGCAAACTGCGCAATATAGGTTTTAGTTAGGTTTTATTCAGGTTTTATTCAAACCTACTTTTCAGTCCCAAAAAATCTAGGTTTTTACTAGCCCTGTCCACCACACGTGTTGTCGTGTAGGTCGTCGCGTCTTTCGATTGGGTATCTATCTTGTGGTGGTGTATCAATTAGTATGTAGCCCGAGGACTACAGTCCTCTCAAGTAGAATGCTTAGTAGTGTTGCACACAGAAATTGCTAAGACGGTTCTCGTCTATAACCCGCATCCCCCCAGATTTGCGCAGAGAATGGACATTGCCTCTATTCGTATGTTCTGCTCCATTTTGCGTATTCTTCGTGCTAGCACACTGCAAACTTTTATGTTTGCCACCTACAAAATACGGTTTACACTTGTTCGATGAGATATTCGCCTGACCCACACCCGCTCTCAAATTTTTGCCCTATCTTCTAAATTTATTATCTTCTGCACACGTGTTTTCTACTGTCCATTTACCCTGTTTTTAGTATATTGTGTTTTTTTTTCAGCCCATAGGGCGTTTTAGAGGCTATTCTTTGTAGTACGAAACCGAGTCAAACGTAGAAAAAAATCTCAAATAGGGTTTGTTGCTCTTTTCCGTCTTTTTCGGTCATTGTACCGTGAGTCCTATACAAGGTACGGTGTCGGAAGCTTGTCGGAATGTCGGATATTTTGCAGTATGGTAGACTACCTTCTAATTCAGCTGAGTCATCCTCTGGTGGACAATCTAACTGGAGTTGCTAGTCATAGCTATAGTCGTTCGTCTATCCCAGGATATACTATAAGCATATTTGAAGCGTCCGCGAACTTTTGAAGCAGGCAATCACTTTTCGTACTGCGTGACCGATCTAATCTGCGAGATGCTCCTGGACCAATTATTTCTAGCTCCTGGGCCATTCACATAAGATTTTTGTGCACGGCGTCATTGCGTAACTGCCATAGCCACGTCATTCCAATCGAACATATAGCCAACCATAGCCGATGTAAATGATTTCTCCTGGGCCATTTGCATACGATTTTTGTGCACGGCGCCATTGCGTAACTGCCATAGCCACGTCATTCCAATCGAACATATAGCCAACCATAGCTGATGTAAATGATTTCGATGAAGCCCTGCTGTCCAACGACAGTTGGGACCGGCCACTAGATATGAAGTCGAAAAGATTTTGTATCAGGACGAAAGACCCGCTATGGATGAACTCACAGGGAATTTTTGGTACAGTGGAAAAACGATAAAGAGCAAACGTGGGTAGACGATCTGGACCTAAACTGTGGGGCGCTGAATGGGGACTTCGACCGCTAGTGAGCGAGCCGAAATCGTTTTGGGGTCATGCAGACTCACGAAGAAAGTGGAGCTGCTCCGGAAAACTAGGCCATCCTGGTGTCGTTCAACAGGTCAGACTGGACTAGGTAATAGTGTTCAGCCAATCAAATGGTGGACAGGAGCAAACCTGGCCGAAAATTGACCTATCGGACGCTGGAAAAGACTTGACGGGACCAGCACAGGCGGGAAAGTAGTGAGGATGAGTGGTTGGGAAGTAGAGGGAATGCCCCCCCCCCCCGACATTAGTGGTGGAGTGGATGAAAAGAATTGGCAAAGTAAAGAATAATAGATGGATAGGTGGAATAGAGCAAACTAAAACAAGCGAAAAATATGCTGGCCGCCGGAGACGGGGTGCAGGTCTTCACTTACCGGGTTCGACGAAACTTGTTCTGGAGTCGAGTTACACTAAGACCAGGATGGCGATTGGGGTCTCGTCGATATAGGTTGCTCCACAGATCTTACCAGTCGATCTCGTTAAGTGAAGCCGTGGAAGGTAGTAGCATGACTGGGGTCACCTAGTCCTGGATACCAGGTTCCGTCCTCAGCTAGCTCTCCACTTATCTCTACCTTACGGTTGGTCATATGCAACACAATGGGACAGAGAAACAAGTCCAGGTCACAGTGACCAGCTTTAAATTTATCGGCGATGAGGCTGCACAGCTGGTCCATCCTTCGGCAGCCAGGTTGCGGCGCTGTTTACGTTTAGTGCGGTATTCAGTCAGGACGGGATTTACGCGCTGGGCTCCAGCCGAGATGTACAGGAAGTGGGTGGACTCCCAAATAGCTCGACAGTGGAGGGAGAGGAACGCCGCATACGCCCGACGAAAATCAGCGAACCAGCCGGTGGGGGCAGACCCATATCTGGCATTCCCGCCCCCAACACTATCCACGGATCTAAGGACATAACCGCTTTGAGTTGTTTAGACTTGACCAGATCGGGGCGCCAGTCTGAAGCGCGTGGGGCCCAGGAAGATGGAGGAAACATCCAAAACGCCGGACGAGACAAAAATCGGGCGGTATGGGCGCCGGTGAGGTCGTCGACGCGCAAAACCTGCAGTTGGAACGCGGACTAGGGGTGAGCTGCACTAAAGTCAGAAGAGCTCAAGGCACCCCGACGAGGAAACCAAAGAGGAGAAGACTCTTCAGCCGACCCCTCAGACTCTTCAGCCGACCCCTCGACCCGTCCATGTCCGAGACCTGCTCGACCAATTCGAAGACATCCCGACAGGGTGATTTTTCAAAGTTCTCGGGGGTAGCCTCGTCGTCATCATCTAGATCGAATAGGCCGGATTTCTCTTCCTCGTCTGGGGAAGCGTTGGATGTTCCTCGGGTGTCATGAGGAAAAATACCAGGAATGACTGAGAGGGCGGAGAACCAGATAGAGACTCTGGGATATTGTCTCGTGGGGGTGACTCTCCAGAATCTGGCTGACAGGAAGTGGTCGAATTCGAATCCGGGCTAGAGTCCCACTCCAAACTTTTGAGATTTCCGCCAACAAGGCAGACTGCTTGGAACGTTTGGTGACCACCGGAGTTGGAAGGGATGAGATCCGGCTAGACCTACGTTTGCCTCCAAATATCGTGGAGCCCTCTGTGGGTGGTGAGGTGGTCAGATGTGGTAACTGGTGGTCCCGGGAAGCGTCCCAGATCCTGAGCCGCTTGGGTACTCCAGCATCCGCAGTCTCCAAGTTATCTGTGACGGATGTGGTCTCTTCAGATGTTTCGACGCTGGTGCCAGGGTCAAAAGACAATGGCAAGAACGGGCTGGCGGTGGAATCGGAATCGAGACCGCGGGGGCAGGCCAGGTCGAGGAGAAGCCGGATGGCGCGGGCCCCTGCATCATATGCGCCTCTCTGCCAGCCGGCCCTGGGAAGCCTGTATCACGGACAAGGTATCCGTTCGCTGATCTAAGAAGTCGGTGACCACCTCCTGAACTTGAGCCACGTCTGGTTGGGTCTCGGCATACACCTCCTGGATTTAAAATTTGGAATTTGGGCAGCTCGGAGGTCAATTGCTTCAAAAGCTTCTTGCGCTCTTCAGTTTTCGCGAGACGCAAATCCTGAATCTCTCTAGCCGAACCAGGCTCACTTGCGATATTTCCGATCGCTGGGAGATGCGGACAAATTGCTCGAAATACTTGACTATCTCCCGGGCAGCATGGGAAGACTCGACCAGCAAGGTGCGGAGGTATAAGATGTGGTTTCCTGTACAGGACACGTAGAGTGATCGACTGAGGACGCATATCGAATCAAGAGTAGATGTACTTAAGTTTAGACTCCGAGGTGGATACTGTCTTCTGGTGTATGATACGAAGGGAGTCAATGGGTTCGGATAGCAGCTTGATCTGTCCCTCTCTCGAGTAAGATCAGCTACCTCGTTTTCCAATTGAGCGATACGGCCCTGTGAGCTTAGGGCAGCGAGTATCTCCCAGGCATCGACCTCATCTGCTCGCCGGTTGGCTAGTTACGCAGCTAACGACAGCTCGGCCTTCGCGTTTTCCTCGGTAGCTACCTGGGTAGTCAAAGCAGAGATCTAACTTCTCAGGATAGCTACCCTGGACGGCGTCCGAGACCCGACGATCGCGCACTTAGGCAACCTACAAGTGACCTAGCTGGTCTTTGGGGACGGGCCGGCATTTCGTTCGTTGTTACCAGACATGTGTTCGTTGAATGGAGCAAGAATATGCGTAGTGAGATCGTGCCTCAACTGTTGTGCGACTGCGACAAGACTCAGGGGCGTCTGTGGTGAAGTGGTTCCGGAATTGGTTAGCGGACCGATGAGAGGTAAATCCACTAACGTAATTGGTGGAAATGCTAAACCAAACTAGCTGCCCGGGTAGGCTACTAACAGACGTCGGATCGCGGCTGCCGGAGGTGTTCAGGAGCATTCGCAAGTGCCGAACCAATACACGGATATGAAAACAGGCTAAAGGGGGTGGTCCGAATGCTGTGGATCAGACCAGTCAGAAGTTGACCAGCTGGATCAAGTTGGGCTAAAAAGCGGTTGATGGTGGCCATAGGTGGTCACGAGACAGATACGAGGCTCTAGGAATGCCATTCCCCTGTAGTAGCCGGACGGAGCACCGGTGATTAACCATGGCACGAAGAAGAAATTGGAGACGACGGCCGGGCCACCCTGGTTCCGTCCAGGTCGAGGTGGATCACTATCCAAGCTGGTCATGCTATTTTGTGTACAGTACACAAACGTCCAGGTTGAGCTGGTCACGCTATTTTGGGTAAGGTACATAAACGTCTGGTCATGCTATTTTGGGTAAGATACACCATAGGTTTATATCAGATCTAGGGATAAATATCAGTATACGTTTCTCTTTCTAAGACACAAGTCATCGATGGATCACAGCAGATGGTTAACAAGGTCCCCTCTAGTTGTTATTGGTTTGCCCGGGGAAGGTTGAAGGGAACCCACCGGAAGTCCCTGACCGGGATTCGCTGAGAAACCCTATACTCACTCAAGTCGCCCGTGTTTGGAACATGGTTAAATTGTATTGGAAAGGAAGGTGAAGTTTTGGCTTACTGTGGAAGATCGTGGAATGTTGTTTGGATTTCCTGACTACACATAAGATTGGAGTAACCCCTTTATTGTCTTTGGTTAAGCTGACCGATCGATTAATCTCGGTCCAGCATTTGTGGTATACTAAACTCAAGTATAACACCAGTCTGCCCCCCGGTGAAGATTTCCGCCCAGGAGCGATTCTAGTCCTAACCCTCGTCCACCTATTCAAACCGGCTTTTGACTTTTCGCCCTAGAGTCCACCAGGAGAGCGTAACCGCCAGTGCTGACGGGTACACAAGGTGAGCTTTACACAACATGGATCATCCAAGTCGCCACAGCCAAGGTGATGGAAGTGACCGGTCCAGCCAGCCCTGTACTGGTCCGGACCAAGACCTGGCTGGGCGGAATATCCCCTCCGATGGTCAATCATTTGCACCCCCCGTGGGTGTTCGTACCTCGGAAGGAATTTCCGAGAGCGACTACAGCACAGATACGCGCAGTGGTCTCTATTCTATTCAAGCACGCTGATAGGGTAGGTTACGATCCCAAAAGTCACGGGGCTCGAGACCGAAGTTTTTACAACACAAATTTGGACGACAAGCGAAAAAGCTCAAGAATGGGACAAGAACGATCACGACAGGTACGCTCTGGCAGTTTTATTTTATGATGTTTTACAATTGTATGCAGTATTCCCGAATATTCTGACGGCGAGCGGTAATACAGTAACGGTATAAAACAAAAACTCAGTGTAAGAGTGTTCTTGGTGTAGCTTGATGTTGACCGCAAGGAGTTCTTCCGTCGTGCTCCTCAAAGACTACTCGTACTAGAACTATATGATTTTTGACATATTATTAGAGGCAGTGCTCGCAAAATGATCCAGCTTACCTGTTACCGTTGAAGAGCAATCTCTTTCACTTTCGCTGCTAGCCATACTGCTACTTGCTCGTGTAGTCGCTATACAAACAAATTTCGTGAAATGTTTATATTGAGGATCATTAGCAGCACGTAGAAATCGTACTTGATCAAACTGTCTTTCACGAACTTTTAAGCTTTTAACATCTTCAATCTGCGGTTTAGCCATTGCCTTTGGTAAATTACCTGATGCTCCAAAGATGAATGCGTCTGTTTTTGCTGCGGCATAGAAATAAGTCGCAAATGTTCATGGTGTCGAGTCGTCTCAAATGCCAATGCACGCTTATATTCAACCGATCTCTGTTTTCAACAATATCCAGAGTGGCTTTACTCTTTGCTCTTTTATCCTTGTTTCAAATTACCGTACGCGCTGTCGTGTTAGACCTAACCCCTAGCCTTCCCATTTGGGCTCAGGTCAACCCGCAACCCATATCGCGCGGGCTGGGTATGGGTTTGAGCCCCACCCCTCTTGTACATGCATCAAAACCCGAAAGACAGAAACGGAGATGGTGCGGTGGGGAGGATGTGGTTCTGCTTGATGAAGCGAGAACATTCTACAGTGGATGACGAAATCTAGTTATTTAATTGATCTCACCGCCGTTGCTGACTTATTTTGGGAGCATGGTCGACAGATCTCGAGAGCTATGTGAACTCATAAAGTTAAATTCAAGCATTCTCTTTTTCAATTAATCAAGAAGATACGAATAATCCTGCAGCCACGCTTAGTTTGATCCGATGGTGGCAGTGGTCTCATTGGCCTCGTGGCCATCGATACCATAGTTAAAGTCAGAGGACTCGGTTGCTTTCGCGTCTTCAAGAAGGCGACGATGGTGCGAGTGGCCTTTGTCGTGGTGATGGTGGTGGTGCCTTTTGTGTTTGTGCCTTTTGTGGCAGTCATGCTTGTGCGAGTGGTGTTTATGGCCCTCGAATGAACCTAGAAACGGAACTCCGTCTGAAGCACCACGAGCGTCAATTATTTGCCCGACAGAGGCCGCGATGCATAAGCCGAGTACGGTAGGTATGAGTAGCTTGACGTGCATCTTGAAAATGGCAAGAAGCTGGCTGTATGGGTAGATTGGGTGATCGGCTAGAAGTAACTTGGAAAATGAGATAGTAAGGAGCGACGTAGGCGGTGCATACATCTTATCAATGATGGACGTCAAGTTTGAAGATTGATGCGATCGATCTTTTCAGCTTTCATTATTTTGGTCAAGAAATCTCTAAGTTGAAAGCAATGAGACCATCGCGACTATCATAGTACTTGTAACGTAAACTTTCAGTTTAGTGCGCTCCCATCAGTTTAGTGCGCTTTAAATATATTTACCAATCAAAAAATGATTCAGCTATTTTTCAATGATGATAGGTCAAAATCGCAAATCTATCATCTCACCATTACCTTCACGATTTTATTTCTTTCCCGCCCATTGCTTTAGGCGCCAAGACCATTGTCGACGTTCTCGCGAAAGCACTTGAAAATTTTCATGACCTTAACTTGTTTGGCAACACATTCTTCTTCTTTATGTTGCTATCGTGGCTGGACAACTCTGCTTATGGACTCTATTATTTCGAGTGTCCTTTCGATGGGGTTTGGTTGCGGGTACGTCCGAATTTTTTTGCAAAAGTAGAATTCAACTTCATTGAATGAACCCTGAATGACTTGTGATATTGACAGGCACGGTATCTGGAGTCATCGGCTCGGCGTGGCTGTATGTTACTCTCTAGTGCACGCCGGACGAGCTGGCTAAACACCCGGCCGAATGTTGTACGTGTTTTTTCGACATGAATCGTGGATGTATCGTTTATTGAAATTTATTTGTTCTATACCTTGTAGAGACATTTAACGTCATCGTTTTCACTTTTGTGGCTTGTGCTTCGATCGGTTATGCCATGTGCATGATAATGTCAACCATTTTGGACTCTACCGTCGCGACCATCTTCGTATGCTTCGCCGAGGTACGTTTGTAACTAGATATCACTACAGCGGCGTCATGAATCAGAACGCCACCTTGAGTCGGCATGCGTTTATATTATACTTACCAAATGCATTTTTACGTGGCATGACATATGACCAGGACCCTGGGGCACTGCAGCGATCCCACCCAGAGGAGCATTCGCGTCTTGTCGAGGCTTGGAGTCGCTTGCAACCGGATTTATTGAGCTTTCCTACTCATATGGTGTAAGTCGCTTTAAGTTTAACGTTTGCAAGAGATGAATCAGGTTGTAAAACTTGAGCCTACCGCTATCTAATTGGTTTGAATTTGATAAATGCATTGTCCGAGCTGACCTTCTAACGAGCCATGATACAGACTTGTACGCGATTGAGACGTGTCACCGTGATACAGGCGACATCTTCCGCACAAAGCGAAGCTTCCGTGAGTTCACGAGGCTACGCGAGGCTCTGCTGTTCGAGTGCCGTGATTGCCCCGATTTACGCACATCCGTCGAGAAGATCAAGATGTCATGCTTGCCTACGAGGCGCATCATAGTCTTGGATGCGAACAAGTACGATGCCTCGCGTATGCTAGAGCTCACCCACTTTTTACGCGATCTGGTACATCTTGTGATAGAATATGCATACCGCTGCACACGTAACGGTCCGAACATTGACGAGTCTGTCGGAGTTTTTCGTGGCCTCCACTCGCTGAGTGAAGCTTTGAATGGGGTTGCAGACTCGAAAAATGTGATCAAAATGTTATCATCTAAGACTCGACAAGATCGAATTAACTATCGTGCTGCTTCCATGCTAACCATGCGTTCCAACTCGATTCCAGTTAGCAATACATTTAGTTTGAGCATGCCATATATCGCAGTACAAAAACCCTCATTTGGCTATTTCATTAGTTTCTCGGATGACTTCCATCCCCGCAGGAAATCCATGTCGCAATACACGCAACATACAGTGGTACTTTGGTTGGAAGATCAACTCGAGTAAGTCCATCACATGTCTCCTTAATGTATCTGACACAACCCGGGAATAAACGAAGCATAGGGTTGCGTTTTGCTGCTCTCAGTCGGTTGAATATTCGAAGTGGAACGCGTGCAAGAGCTTTACAGATCGAACAGTGGCGCACAAATTCTACTTCTCGGGTGGAAATCTGCGCACTTTCTGGCCGGAAAGAAGAAGTTTGCCAAAGATTCAATACACTAGCTGGCGCAGTGCTTATGTGGCTGAACTCGTCAGTACGCAGTATATATGTTCGTCGGTGCAGCAAGTGGATTACTTACGAATGACAACAATCCCGGCGCGTCTTCGATCGAGAACGAAGAAGAGTATTTGCGCAAGTATGTGGATTGTGGCGGGTGGGTTTGTGGGATCACTTCTGAGTATGCGTTCAGGCAAAATTGCCGACTACGAGAAGGGAAAACGAACTGCAAGATGTGGATTGATGTGGATCTAGTTTCCTGCGGCACTTTCAATACCAAAGTCAAGTCGTGTTAGTGGATGGACGACACGTAACCATCCATCAAGAGAAGCTTCGTCCCACGCAGCCCGTCGTTGTGATGAAATAAAATAATGAACGAGCATAGAATCGCTACTCCACCGAAAGGATGATTCCGACACCCATAAATCTGATGTGCTCTCCTGCAATGGTCGTTCATGTTGTCCAATTAATTATCCCTATTTCTTACACAAATTAGTCTTTGTTAGACTAATTCCGAACACAGACTATTATTGCACACAGATTACGTACTTTTCACAAATATAGAGAAATGGTGTCGACCTTATCGATAGAGAAAAACAAGTGCGACGTGAATCCTCTGCAGCGAACAAATTTGCAGCTTATGGTGGGATAAATGCATAAACCATTTTGGTCTAAGACAAAATATAATTCTTGTGAAATTGTCCACCATGTCGTTATTGCTTGAAAATAATTCGCAGCTATTCCTTCCAGATATTTACTAAGCTTGTTGACCTTTGGTCGCTCCGTCAAGACAAACCCAGATGAAATCTGCGCGACTTCGACAGCCTCGATGACCAGGTAAGACCAATGCTTGAATCCTGCCCCGAGACCTGGGTAGATCTTTGCGCCCGAAAAATTCTGAATCGTGAGCTTAGGGATCTTCGTCGATCCGCCCATACGAAACTGGTTTCCTGCGAGACGTTCGAACATTCCCGCACTTGATCCCCTGGCACATTTGTTTGCGGTGCCATGCTCAATTCCGTTGTCTGCACCCAGGTCGTGTATTGTCATTTTTTGCCCCCATAATTTTTGAGTACTTGTTGTAAACTAAAGTAAACTTCAACTGAACGCTCAGACTGAGTAGACCTAGCCCTATTTTACTGGGATGTTTAGTGACTCTCCCTACCGCAAGGTAAAGAAAGCTCGTCTCAGGAAAAGTCGCGCGACGCTTTTTATACTCCGTCCCGGTGCAGTATCGACGATTTGACATCTGATACAAAATAGGTTCACCCACGGGGTCGGAGTGTGTATTGGGAGTTATGAAACGACAACGTGTGTATTGGGAGTTATGAAACGACAACTACATTTTTGACCCGGTCGTTACTGAACAACGCGCTTTCACTATATTCTACTTAACACTTTAGTCTGTTCTGGAATCAACAATGAAATTACCGTGTGATGACAGTGACGTGTAGTGGTGTAACCAAGCTGTTTTTCGTTGAAAAACTACATGTAACTAAGTTACTACTAATAAAAGAGTTTCACATAGAGTCAGTCATTATTGCCACTTTGTTAACCTTTCTTGTGTTATAGTTGATATCGCAAAAGATCATGATGTTCTACCACGACACGTGCGAAGTACGACCAAAATGACACTTTATTTTTATCAGGTGTGATGGGCGTCGCTCACATCGTGCAAATTTATTGAGCGTGATTACGAGACTTTGACTGTTGATGGTATGATGGTACAAGTTGTAAATGAGGTGTTTCTTGTCTTGTAGTTGATATCGCAAAAGATCATGATATTCTACCACGACACGTGCGAAGTACGACCAAAATGGCACTATTTTTATCAGGTGCGATGGGCGTCGCTCACATCATGCAAATGTATTGAGCGTGATTACGAGACTTTGACTGTTGATGGTACAAGTTGTGAATGAGATCTGTTTGAATGTATGGGATGTTTCCTATCTCCAATATGTTAGAGCAATGAACCAGACCCAGACAGCTCAATAAATCTTCTGGCTTCCAAAACGCTCTTAACCACCGATGATCAGCCTTTACGCCGATAGTGTTGGATCTTACGGCATATTGTGAATGTAACATTGTAAGCAAGTGCCAGAAAAAAAGTGAACACTGAAAACAAACGATGTCCGATGTCGCTTGTTTCTTCAGATGTATCTGTAAAATTGCCAAATACGATATCCTTGCTCACCTGATCATAATAGTGTAAAGGTGGTGAAGCGCCTTTTTTCACTCACTGAGAAGACGACGTCCAAAACACTCCTGCGATTCATCTGATCCTAGCCGTCATCTTCACTTTCCCGTGCAGTGGATAAGCACCAACTTGGTAGGTAAGTCAGAGGTAGTGGGCTCGATCCTCAAACAAAACAAATTTAGGAAAGGACCCTAAGGATTTAATAGCATGTACAGGTCCCCGTTTGTATACGGTACTCTCAGACTTAGTAGACCTAGCCTTATTTTACTGGGATGTTTAGTGACTCTCCAGCGAGCCTCTACCGCATCACTGTAAAGGTAAAAGAAAGCTCGTCTCAGGAAAAGTCGCGCGACGCTTTTTTATACTCTGTCCCGGTGCAGTTGACATCTGATACAAAATAGGTTACACCCACGGGGTCGGAATGTGTATTGGGAGTTATGAAACGACAAGGGGTGGTATTATACTGTCATTTTCACCGTCTAGACCCGGTCGTTACTGAACAACGCGCTTTCAATATATTCTACTTAACACTTTAGTCTATTCTGGAATCAACAATGAAATTACCGTGTCGTGACAGTGACGTGTAGTGGTATAACCAAGTTGTTTTCCGTTGAAAAACTACATGTAACTAAGTTACTACTAATAAAAGAGTTTCACATATAGTCAGTCATTGTTGCCACATTCTTGTGTTATACTTCGTAGTTGATACTAGTATCGCAAAAGATCATGATATTCTAGCACGAAGTACGACCAAAATGACACTTTATTTTTATTAGGTGTGATGGGCGTCGCTCACATCGTGCAAATTTATTGAGCGTGATTACGAGACTTTGACTGTTGATGGTATGGATAAATATGATCGTTTATCCGACAAGTTCCGACACTTTTTCAAGTCTAAGTTTCCCGTTTTGGATAATGTCGGAGCCAAAAGCCTCCGACATTATCCTCCGACACATATAAGAATTTGTATACAAGAACCATATGGTAGGAACATAAAAAAGAGCGCTTAGAGAGCGGAGCCCCACCGGAGCGAAGCGAAGGTCGGGGGCGCGGCGCGTAGCGCGGAGAACAAGCACCTACGGGGAGAGAAAATCTATTGTAGAGCCACCGCAGCGCAGCGGAGGTCGGCGATAGGGAGCGCTCTAGCGGAGCGGGCGCGGCTTAGCACCCCGCCGAAATAAGCGGTGTTTATTGGATTATAATTGTTTTCCTAACCCTATCTAATTTGAATCCAATAAATGGTGTCGGATCTTTTGTAGCCATGTCGGAACAGTTATGGTATGTTGTAAATGAGATGTTTCTTGCCTTGTAGTTGATATCGCAAAAGATCATGATGTTCTACCACGACACGTGCGAAGTACGCACTATTTTTATCAGGTGTGATGGGCGTCGCTCATATCGTGCAAATGTATTGAGCGTGATTACGAGACTTTGACTGTTGATGGTACAAGTTGTGAATGAGATCTGTTTGAATGTATGGGATGTTTCCTATCTCCAATATGTTAGAGCAATGAACCAGACCCAGACAGCTCAATAAATCTTCTGGCTTCCAAAACGCTCTTAACCAACGATGATCAGCCTTTACGCCGATAGTGTTGGATCTTACGGCATATTGTGAATGTAACATTGTAAGCAAGTGCCAGAAAAAAAGTGAACACTGAAAACAAACGATGTCCGATGTCGCTTGTTTCTTCAGATGTATCTGTAAAATTGCCAAATACGATATCCTTGCTCACCTGATCATAATAGTGTAAAGGTGGTGAAGCGCCTTTTTTCACTCACTGAGAAGACGACGTCCAAAACACTCCTGCGATTCATCTGATCCTAGCCGTCATCTTCACTTTCCCGTGCAGTGGATAAGCACCAACTTGGTAGGTAAGTCAGAGGTAGTGGGCTCGATCCTCAAACAAAACAAATTTAGGAAAGGACCCTAAGGATTTAATAGCATGTACAGGTCCCCGTTTGTATACGGTACTCTCAGACTTAGTAGACCTAGCCTTATTTTACTGGGATGTTTAGTGACTCTCCAGCGAGCCTCTACCGCATCACTGTAAAGGTAAAAGAAAGCTCGTCTCAGGAAAAGTCGCGCGACGCTTTTTTATACTCTGTCCCGGTGCAGTTGACATCTGATACAAAATAGGTTACACCCACGGGGTCGGAATGTGTATTGGGAGTTATGAAACGACAAGGGGTGGTATTATACTGTCATTTTCACCGTCTAGACCCGGTCGTTACTGAACAACGCGCTTTCAATATATTCTACTTAACACTTTAGTCTGTTCTGGAATCAACAATGAAATTACCGTGTCGTGACAGTGACGTGTAGTGGTATAACCAAGTTGTTTTCCGTTGAAAAACTACATGTAACTAAGTTACTACTAATAAAAGAGTTTCACATATAGTCAGTCATTGTTGCCACATTCTTGTGTTATACTTCGTAGTTGATACTAGTATCGCAAAAGATCATGATATTCTAGCACGAAGTACGACCAAAATGACACTTTATTTTTATTAGGTGTGATGGGCGTCGCTCACATCGTGCAAATTTATTGAGCGTGATTACGAGACTTTGACTGTTGATGGTATGGATAAATATGATCGTTTATCGGACAAGTTCCGACACTTTTTCAAGTCTAAGTTTCCCGTTTTGGATAATGTCGGAGCCAAAAGCCTCCGACATTATCCTCCGAGAATTTGTATACAAGAACCATATGGTAGGAACATAAAAAAGAGCGCTTAGAGAGCGGAGCCCCACCGGAGCGAAGCGAAGGTCGGGGGCGCGGCGCGTAGCGCGGAGAACAAGCACCTACGGGGAGAGAAAATCTATTGTAGAGCCACCGCAGCGCAGCGGAGGTCGGCGATAGGGAGCGCTCTAGCGGAGCGGGCGCGGCTTAGCACCCCGCCGAAATAAGCGGTGTTTATTGGATTATAATTGTTTTCCTAACCCTATCTAATTTGAATCCAATAAATGGTGTCGGATCTTTTGTAGCCATGTCGGAACAGTTATGGTATGTTGTAAATGAGATGTTTCTTGCCTTGTAGTTGATATCGCAAAAGATCATGATGTTCTACCACGACACGTGCGAAGTACGCACTATTTTTATCAGGTGTGATGGGCGTCGCTCATATCGTGCAAATGTATTGAGCGTGATTACGAGACTTTGACTGTTGATGGTACAAGTTGTGAATGAGATCTGTTTGAATGTATGGGATGTTTCCTATCTCCAATATGTTAGAGCAATGAACCAGACCCAGACAGCTCAATAAATCTTCTGGCTTCCAAAACGCTCTTAACCAACGATGATCAGCCTTTACGCCGATAGTGTTGGATCTTACGGCATATTGTGAATGTAACATTGTAAGCAAGTGCCAGAAAAAAAGTGAACACTGAAAACAAACGATGTCCGATGTCGCTTGTTTCTTCAGATGTATCTGTAAAATTGCCAAATACGATATCCTTGCTCACCTGATCATAATAGTGTAAAGGTGGTGAAGCGCCTTTTTTCACTCACTGAGAAGACGACGTCCAAAACACTCCTGCGATTCATCTGATCCTAGCCGTCATCTTCACTTTCCCACAGCTCGTGCATCCACAATGTCTACAGGAATTGATCGGACTGAGAACAGTGGGATTTGAGCGGCCCCATGTAAGATTCTGTTCTGAACGATAAAATTGTCATTAGTTAGTCCTGTCCAAAAGCGACAAGGCATTTTTTTTAATCAATGGGTTTATGACCGATATTTTTTGCCACCTAACAGTATTGTAGCTCTACAAAAGCAATTCTAAGAGGTATGGAAAGTTATATACCGTTAAACAGTGTACTTCTTCCTCTTGTGATGTCTGTCATTGCTCAAACATATTGGAGACAGGAACAATCCCTTACATTCGAACAGATCTCATTCACAACTTGTACCATCAACAGTCAAAGTCTCGTAATCACGCTAAATAAATTTGCACGAAGTGAGCGATGCCCATCGCACCTGATAAAAATAGTGCCATTTTGGTCGTACTTCGCACGTGTCGTGGTAGAACATCATGATCTTTTGCGATAACGACTACAAGACAAGAAACATCTCATTTACAACTTGCACCATCATACCATCAACAGTCAAAGTCTCGTAATCACGCTCATAAATTTGCACGATGTGAGCGACGCCCATCACACCTGATAAAAAAAGTGTCATTTTGGTCGTACTTCGTGCTACTATAACACAAGAAAGGTTAGCAAAAGTGACTATATGTGAAACTCTTTTATTAGTAGTAGCTTAGTTACATGTAGTTTTTCAACGGAAAACAACTTGGTTATACCACTACACGTTACTGTCACGACACGGAAATTCCATTGTTGATTCCAGAACAGACTTAAGTGTTAAGTAGAATATACTGAAAGCGCGTTGATCAGTAACGACCGGGTCTAGACGGTGAAATTGACAGTATAATATCACCCTTGTCGTTTCATAACTCCTAATACACATTCCAGCCCCGTGGGTGTAACCTATTTTGTATCAGATGTCAAATGGTCGATTATCATACATAAACTAAGTTCCGCCCTCAAAGGCTCCGATAACTTCTACTCAGAATTCAGAAACATTTCAGCCGCCAGCTGCCTTCTTTTGGTCGCCTTTCTCAGGGTTGTCGAGCCCGCAATCCCATACTAAAGCCTCGATAATGTATTGACAAACGGATTACGTCATGTGGTCACCATTGCTAAGCCTTTCTACTTCTAAGTATTACGAACTGATCGCTAACGTGCTCCCCATTCCCATTATTGTGCGACAATCTGCATGGGCACAGACTGTGGTTCGACACTGAAAACGGTTGCAAATCTCCTTGACTTGAGCATACAGCATTTCAGTAGGAAAAGGTTGGTTTTACATTACATTGAAAGTCCCTTTCTTCATTTTTCAATTTGGTTTGCAACGACCAACTCGATAAGTCCATGCGTATTCACCACCGTTTAGCGAAAACCCCGGGATATGAGAGCCCCTTCCCACCGCTCCAGCTAGCAGTCGAAGATGAAGCACAGCTGGAAGCCGTGGCCCGAATTTTTGTTCAAAACACTGTCATGCAGTATGAAAAGTTCATTGAGCAAGATCGTCGAAAGGTAGATAGTGATCAGTGGAAATGCATCAAACAGGACCGAGATGTTCGCGTCTATCTTCAACGTCGACAAAAAGACGTTGAGCGCCGCATGCGGCGCCACTCGCGACTTCGAAGGTTTCGAACTCGGCGATCCAACGCAGCAGAGCTCTCGAGCACTGAAACGTTTAGTGCTAGTTTTGGTAGTCGAGGCAGTAGCTGTAGCAGCGGTTCGAGCTTTCTAAGCCGCAAAACGGGCAGTTTTTCAAGCAGCAGTAACATTTTCGACAGCAGATCAACGTCTTTAAGTAACGAGTCTGGCAGTGGCGCCGCCGGCACATCGACACTATTGGGCGTCGAGTTGCCCATCTTGCAGCTTGTGGGCTCGGTGCCAGGGTCACTGGACGACGCCATGTATGGCGCTCTTGGCGCTACAGTCGACAGTATGCGACTGAAAAGTGCCTATGTACGCGATGATACAATCAATGGGGCAGTGTTAGCAACAATTTCAACTCCCACGACGGCAGACCCTTTTCAATCGTTAACGATCAAGTGGGTCGAACGTGAAGGTCCGACCATCGATCACCACCGTTATCATCCGCTTCATTATCCGGTGACACTTCCGGGCGCAAGCACTCGAGAAGATTTGGTCTTTCTAGAAGCGACGGGTACCACAACGCTGGCAACAGGAGAACGCATTGGATATCAACTACGTCACTCGGTTCACTTTCCTCAAACGTGTGTCCGACCACATGTTCGACGCGGAAATATGTCGACTTGTACTCTTTTCCGGGACGGCGATGCCATCACGCTTAACACTCGAGAAGGACCGGCTCGTGGATCGGTTGAAGTCTTTGCGCGAGCGTGTTTGAGTGGTGGAAATGCCGCCATTCGATCAATGACTGCAGCAATGGCAGCTACCGGAGCCGTCGTGCTATGTGGCCGCATGAAGAAACTGGCGTGGATGTTGGCACAGCGTCAGCCTCCAACGCAGGCTTCAGGAGGATATGCCTCCCAACAATCAAGTCTATCACGCTCGTTTCCGCAACGCAAGACGCGACGAGGGTCTTTAACTGTCACTGTTTCCGCTGCCGCTGCGGCCTCGCCGTCCACTACAGACACTAAGTTATGCGTGACCTGCAAGAAGCGAGGTCCGTGGTACAGCACCCACAGCAAGAAGAAGAAACCAGCGACAACGTGCCAATTGTGCTGGCGGTATGTGTGCTCGGCATGCCGATTGAAAAAGATAGTTATGAAATGCATCCCAGATCCCACGCGTGACGATCATCTGAGTACGAACGTCGTGGAGCGGGAGGTGACCCTTTGCACTGTTTGCATGCACCAATCGATGGTTGCCACAAGTGCTCGAGACGTTGCTCGGGAAGAGATTGAAGCCGATCCGAAACGTTGGCACTTTCCAACATCGGATCGAGTGTCAGATAGCAGTTTGTTCCCACTCGTGCGAGGGCAACGAAATGAGTCCAGTCGTTTTACCAACACTTTTCGACCGATCCCATTCGTCTCGTTGCCTACTGAACTAGCTGTGAACGATGTCTTCGGTCGATGTGCGTGTTCATAACTTGCACAAACACTATTTTATTATACAGAAGTAGAAATGCAAAGCGGCGTCTATCGAAGACTGAAGAGCAGGTCATATCGAACCTAGTGGAAGGAACATGCCATAAGTTGAAAGAGGAGTTTTGTTACGAACTAGAAGTAACATTCATTATTATCATCCTTGCCTATAACTACTTTGTTCCACCTTGTCCAGCTTCAAGTGTCCAAGAGTTGTCGATTTGGATGGGGATTTGATGACTTTATGGGTTAACTCTGCCTTTGCAACTTCGGACACGGCTTTATTTTTAGTCCAACTATCGCTCACTATTTTTGCCATGGCGTTTCCACTACTAGAAGACGACGATGAGGCTTTTACAGAAGTGCTCGCTTTGCTGGATGAGTATAATGCAGCCTTTGACGACCCCTCCGAACTGCATAATCGATCGAGTACCTCGTCGACGTTGAATTATCTCTCTGAGAGCTCTGCATGGGCGGCATTTGAAGCGGCTCACCCCATTACTCATAAAACGAGTAAACATCGCAATGGCGCGCGAGAAATGCGACGGCGTGAAGTGCAATTTTTACGCACATGCGTGAAGGGATTAGAAGCGCAATTGCATGCTTTAAATGAAACCGTCGAGCAACGCGCACAGCTACGAACGATACGTGGTAGATTGGATGACACGATGACGTCATCAGCTCTCATGAGTGTATGGAAAGACTTGGCAGCGCGGCAATTGGATCAACGATTAGCTTCCGAGCGAGAAAATACGCGTCTGAAATGTGCATTGGAAGACCAAAAGAAACTGCGCGAAATGTTACAACGCGTGCTGAATACGAGAGTTGCTCGACGAGTAAGGAAGAGCGTTATTAAAGTGGTGGGGAAAAGGAAAAAAGGAAAAAAGTGTAACTTTTTTTTTGCTTTTTTGGTCTTGTTAGGTGATGGAAACACCATTGACACATGAAAAACGAACACGACGTGTTCATGGTGTGGCCTTAAACGTGTCGGATGAAGAAACGTTCCAAGAACTGGAAGTTGACGTGGATTCTGTCTATCATGAAGCAGCCAAAGCATTCTTTCAAGCGAATACGGGCGATGGAACGTGTTTGGGAGTGTTTGGAGAAAAGACACTGCCATTTGATCTGCATACGACCGCAGACGCTGCGTGGAGGTGTCTGGCACACACATTCCCGCATGAGAAATACACTTTTTCATATAGTCGAGATAGACGGAAGAACGACGACATGAATCAAGTGGAAACCGACGATACAGTTGGTGAAAGCTTTGGTGTAGAAATTAAAGTGGCGGAAACGACGGGCGATTTCAGGATAAAGCAAGTCTTTCGACGATACGTCGAGTCTGATCGTATTGTGATTGCATGGAGGTCGTACATTGACCCGGCTGAGTTTAAAGGTCAGAAAATGCAGGGCTTTCGCTTCCTCGAGAAAGGTTCCATTTTAATTCGACAACTGCAAGACAGTGACAACGACCTCACCCTTTTACGTACCTGGCATGTCATTACTCCGAAAACGCTAGGGGACACGAAAGAAACAAACTCTCAATTCGTCAAGGAACTCACGGGTTTTGTTCTAGGCGGATCGTCATCTGTGAGTACAGTGCAGATGATAGAAAACATGTTGATTGAACAGTCCTATAAAAATAACACCCAGTACGCTGTGTAACCTGGAAGGGTTATCCAAAGTACCACTATTGGGTGGGTATGTAAATACAAATAAAGTGTTTTTACTCAGACAAATCCTAGTGCTGGATGTGTTACCTTTTTGAGCAAAGTGAGTTACTTAAATTAAAAAAGAGTTAGAATAATTCATTTGTTGAATTTTAGACACCGACAGCTCGAACTTGTGCCAATGCGTTCGTAAGACTTGTGACCTGGTCAGAAGCCCGAAGTTCTTTCTGGGCTGCAATATATCGAGCTATTTTATCCTGTTGGACTTGTCGAAGTAACGCGTTTAGAGCGTAGATTTTCGCTCGACGACGCTGTTTCGCGTGCGCTGCACATTTTTCTCGACGTTTGTCTTCTTCCCGTTTGATTTGTCGCGCTTTTTCCTCTTCGTCATGCCGTTCTTGCTCTATTTTTTTCCACACGTGAACTCGATATGCTGCTCGCTTGGCCAAATCAACGTTAAAAGATGTTTTACCAATTGGCGTGTCAATGTTGTCGTGACAGCTGAGTCTGTTAGTAGTCGACGTGTTGCTAATGGAATTAGTGGTGTCAAGTGGGGGGCTAGTCAATTGCTTTGAAACTGTGGACGACCGAACAATTTTATTGGTGACAGGAGACCGTGCAGCATGAAATGCTGTTCCGCGTGGAAGTTTGTCTATCTTTTCGTCCGTATCATTGTCATTTGGATAACGGGTCCTGAATACTGAGTCTGGGTTGATACGTGCTTTGATTGCCAACATCTTTGTCGTTGAGGTAAAATTTGGATGTGTTTGAGGAATCTATTGCTCTGGTGATGTGTCTTGCCTTCATTTTTTAATTAGTGTTCTGAGGATGAGCTTGGTGATCTTAGTACATGTAAACCAGAAATAGGAGAATGATTACGAAGAAAAAGGAAACAATTCGTAAAATATTTTAACTGACACGCTCCTGAATGGAGCGGGGAGCATCCAGGTTTGTTTTTGAACGTCAGGGTCTTAAACCTGAGAATTGTTTCCATACTCATAATAAAAAAAAATCCTCAACTCACGTCATAACGTATGAAAGGAAGTGATGGTCGCTCTTGAAAATAGGCAATAATGATGTGCAACAGTTCACCATTATAGCCAATAATGATAAGCAACAGTTCACCATTATCCAACCTTCGATTTCACAGAGTTCCCCTCTTCATTATCCGTAAAAATCAATGAAGATGTAAAGTCGTGCGCACGGACAGTGCTGCTTTCATTAGCGCCAGTACTTAAGAGAAATGCTGTGTCCAATTATCTGACTCCAATGAAATGCATGATTACGAGCACCCACTTTCGCTACCGAGTCTTTACAGATATATGCTGGGGTGGTAGGCGGCCGTCGCAGTGGTTCCCTTAGTTGTTGGCATTCGTGACGCGAACAGAAAGAGTTACTTCCTCCATATGATTCACACGAGCATGGAAACCTCTGTGCAATTTTCACTCCAACCTTTTATATTATCCAGTTATATAGGTATGATATCACACTAAACTACAACTTCCATTAAACATTAGAGGTAATTAATAATTAAAATAAATTTGTAGATGAAGGTACTAGGTATCAAACGTCTGTATAATAATCTCATCACTTCCCCTGCGACCCACCTCACGGGAGCTACCCGCTGACCTATCCTTTCGTATCCCCCTATATTTCTCTCCTCTGCCCCCCCCGGGTCCTCCATGAATTTGTTTAGTCTCCTTTGCTAACCTGCCTTGGTAGTTGTCTCGACTCAGTAAATTAGGTACTGATCAGACTACATTGTAATGACTCCAAATATCGGTTGACTAAAGTAGCACGGTTATGCGATAAAAATACATTGTCCACAATGTACTTTAATGGCAACGAACAAATAAGCAAATTACAAAGCTAGCGGACGCGCGAGAAGGAAATACCACGTCAAGAAATGACAAAACACGTCGCTGTTAAACCGACTGAAACACACCCTTCGTCGACACTTCAAGTTTCTCGTTGCAAAATGAACAAAGCAGCAAGCACAAAACTAAACCAAATTCTTCCAACTGGACCAAGTTTGAAACTCGTGAATGTAAAAAAGCAACCTACAATTGTGTCCTTTCGAGAAGCTTTTGGGGTTTTGGGGATTCCGATGTTGAGTGTGTTATTAGTTTGCTTAATATGGACAATGGGACTCATTTTTATAGCATTAGCACCAAATGAAGCAGCCAATTTGGTCATGAGCACGAGTTCGTTTGATAATGGTCAGTTTTGGATGATAAATGATGAAAATCCACCCATGACACTTGCTGGAGCTGTCGGCTTGATGATTGTCGCAATTTGTTACTTTCTCTTGATGTTAAGAATGCTTTTCTGGCGTGATAAACTCTTGGCTACACGATCTCGTCGGCAAACTGTCACTTTGTGTGCGCCAACGGAGACACCGTGTTCATCTTCTGATAAGTTGCGTGGAAAGTATAGACAACTGAGAACCTTGTGGAATGAGAACACTGCTTTTGACGGCAGGAATCGCAAGCGATGGGTACGTAAATTTTACAATGTATTCTTTCTTGCTAATTTTTAAGTGATTCGTTATTTTTCAATAATTTATATAGAATGCTCTTCTGAAGCTCCTAGATTTGGCCATGCAGTGTGCAATGCTTCAACAATTACATGCAACTGGAAGTCCAGTCAGTTTAACGTATGCTTTTGCTTGTTTTATCGCCATGAACTCGCTCTCTTGCGTTGTCAATATTCTCATGGATCAATTCTCAGCGCTAACTGAAATATTTATTGACTCCATGTACGTTCTCAAAAAAGATTATCACGAAAAACTGAAATGAAGTTTTTAACTTTCTTCTTTTCAGCTTTGACATCTTCTCGGCCGTCCTATTTCCTATTATCACGCTTTTTTACTGCCATTACACGTTTGATTTCGACCGGCAACTTTATCATACGTATCTCGAAGTACTTCCACCTGGAAGTTTTGAACAATTTACGAGAACATTGACGTATCCATCGGAAATTGCCTTATTTCGGGTGAATTTTGACATGTTACGGATCAGATCGTTCCTTGACTTTGTGATACGATTGAGCATGAACTTGACCTTTTGCTACCGATTTGAACGCGTTTTATCAGCACTCGTTTGGGCACGTCAATGTGAATTGCATTCTTGTGGAGTCAAGAAAAACGAGTCGAAAGAAGAACCTTCTGTGTCCCAGAAGTCTGTACCTAAAATTATTGCATTTGTGTTTCTGGTAATTGGTGGGTTTGTACTAGTTTATACTTACAAAGCGATTTCGACTTCCACTTCGTTATGTATCAAGTATCCAGAGTGCGTTGTCTACGCTTATCGTTGGGAAATGACTGCCACTCAGTGTCCTTGTCTTAGTCTAACTGATACGGAAGTGGAGCCAAGAACATATGATGCATGGATGCACCCTGTGAATGCTTACAACAGAGTCAAAGACCTCGCAGCGACGGGATTGCTCACTTCGTTATTAATTATCAATCGACGACTAGCAGAATGGCCTGAGGAACTGCGCACTTGTCGAAATTTAAAAACTATGTATGGTGATTATATTGCGTGCGGAATAAATCCTTAAAAGTGTCACTAATTGTCTCTATCCTGTACACAGACAACTCATATACACGGACATTGAGCGTGTCCCAGATTGGGCCAATGAGTTTCACAACCTCGAATTGATGTCTGTAATTTTCTGCATTCTGTTGCTTTAATCACGCTATTCACTTGATTTTAATGTTTTAACAGTCACATTGTTTTCAAATCTGATCGAGCTTCCTCAAGACCTATTTAGCAACATGCCTCGACTATCTGTCATCCACTTGGGCATTCATCAGAATTTAAAGCACCTGCCTCCCCTCTCTGGTGTTCCAAATTTACAAAGTTTGCTCCTCGCATGGACCACGCAGCTCCTCGACCTTCCTTCTTTTGATCAAGTTATAAACCTACAGAAACTGCTTCTCTTTTATCTGCTTCGACTCGAATGGATACCAGACATGTCACCTCTAAAAAACCTCGAAACCTTCACTCTCTTACGACCAAACCCTCTCTGTTGCAATGGATTTGTCGGACCATGCGACCTCAATCAAAGTTCTTGTCAAGCGGATGCGCTTCTTGAAACAAGTGCCACGACCTGTTTAATGGACGAGAAGGATCCGAATCGAGTGGTTACGCCGTTCCTAGGCAACACAGGGACTGAAAATCTCTTCAATAAGTTTGCACCATTCGTATGTGGTGAAATCGGTAGTTACAAGTTGGCGTACTTCGTCTTTCCAACGAAAGAAACAGTTGACATTTGTAATGGCATTCCATATCGACAATGCACTTATCCTGGCAGCAATATGACAGGAATTTGCATTAGTATCCGATTTCAAGTGCTTTCTTGTCTACCAGACAATATATACATTACACTTAGACGACGGCAGATAGAGGAAAAAGTGGGACCAAAATGTGACCCAATTGAAGAAAAATGGCTTGGTTGCTCTAAGTAAACAGCACCGAATTACATCACAACTGCGATTTTTTTCATGGTAATGTTAACGACGTACAGATCACTGATAATAATAATATGCCAATCGTACCATGTACTGTAGAGTAGAAGCAGAAATAGAACTTGCAGAAGACATAATTATGTACTCCTTTATTAGGGAAAAGCTCACCTCTAGGGGAATACTCAAAAAGGTGACAAACTTCGTCAAAAGGTGACTCAAATGGTTCTAAATATTCTACATGTTGTTTTAAACATTTTTACACGAAAATTTATGGTAAAATACGACTAAGTTACGGATAATTGGGTTACATTCTGAATTCTTAGATACTCTTACGTAAGTACTGCAACTATGGGTGGAGACTTGTTATGATAAAGGCGCATTGTGATCTAGGAAAGCCGTATAGTGGCCATCACATTTTGTGTGACGTCTGGGACGTCGTCATTTTCAATAAGTTTTACTTTTGGATACTAGTAATTCATTTTGTTGAAGTGATAGCACGTTGCGCGTAGAAGTAGTGAAGGTAGAGAAAGAACTTGCTTGCAAGAAGGCAAAAAGAATTATATTTTACTTTTATCAAAGACACTAAGCATTATGTCTGTAGAGACATTCAGGTAGAGTTCCTATACCTCAGTAGAAACATTAACAATTTCTGTATATATGCACATATAAGTGCAAGTGTAGCGGATGCAATGCCACTAGTCCTCTTGTGTGTTATTATTCTTTAAAGAGTACAAAGGGTAATGCTTCCTTATTATATATAAGAGGTACTTCTTATAGAAGGGTAAATGTACTGAGACAAGCCATTTACTC
>MIQA02024344.1:0-18957 GCA_001887855.2 Sclerospora graminicola
TCTGGTGATCCGGCAAATCACAGGAGAGATAGATTGCAAGGCGCCCCGGCTGAGATTGTTGAATTATCGGGTTATGCCCGCCTTGCGGAGATGGCCGGAGCACAAATTTCTGTTGTAACAGGCTAGCTGTTACAGGCTTACACTGTAAAAATTGCAAGTGAGGAAGCGTGAAATTGGATAGGAGCAAATGTAATTTGTTTCTCAATAGTTTAAGCAAGATTAAACTTAGGTACCGACTATCTATTTGATTAAATAGTCCCTTAGTAATAATATATGCAAATATATAACCAAGACACGTGGCGGCAAGACGGTAAGTTTAAGAGTGAATATATTCTGAGTGGGTTAGAGTTGGCAACAATAATTAAATCTGAAGAAACCCTACAACATGTAATATAAAGCTGATCTATTTAACCCTCATTAATAGATCTCCCCTTGGATTCGGTATTTACATCCGAATCGGGTTTCCTTGTGAATGATAACAATTTATAATCCAATATTCACATTACAGACAGTAAGTCTGAGATTGAACGGTGATATTTCAACTTAAATATCACTTATGAAATGGTAACCCATTAAACATCGCCCCCCACTTAAGGTGGTTGGACTAAAATAAATTTAATATTGGCAACCGATGGGTGACACTTGTTGGTCAAACAATCAGATGTTTACAAACCAAACATATCGACCAAGAGCCAAGACATCATGGTCGAGACACGCGGCGGCGCTCTTAAGGGCGCTGCTGATACCACGAACGAAGCTCTTGCCTCAGCACCACATTCTGAGGTCTCGAACTCAAGCAGTAACGCCGCTAAACGCAGCGTCAGACGAAGAAAGACCAAGAGATTCGTCGTCTCTAGTCGCAGATGCTGAAGCAGCATCTAAACAGGGGTGTGAAGATGTTGCTGGGGCAACATCTCGAACGATGTCACTTGCCGAATAGCGGGTGGCAAAGAAAAACATCTTCGACTTTTTGTAGACAGCCCCGACTCCGAGGAGGAGGGCGAGAATGTCGCTGTCCTCCACAAGAAGTCTAGCGAGTGTAAACTCACTGGGAATTCATCGCCTAGAAGCGATGCTTGAACGGAGTCGATCGCTTTCGATTATGACAGCGACGAATCTCACCACAGGTGGTTGAGAAGACGGAGAGCACCACCTGGTCCAAGTCGTTCGCCGGGTCGTAGTGATATTGACCCGACGCGAGATGTTAGTGCAGGTGGCGTGCCAAGAAACATCAAACAGAAGTGTCTTACGCCGCTTCTGGATCGTCTTATTGTACGGAACCGCGTGTTCCGTACAGAGTGGGGGTTTTGGACCCCAGCGTGGGCTATGATGCCCGCCAGTGGCGGTCACCACAAGCGTGACTGCCAATATACGTTGCTCATCATCAACGCCCTGGATGACTGTGACGACATCCGAGAACGTCGATTCGATCGAAGTACAGACGATAGATGTAACAGGCTAGCTGTTACTGGCTTACACTGTAAAAATTGCAGTGAGGAAGCGTGCAATTGAATAGGACCAAATGCAATTTGGTCCTCCTTGGTTTACTTAAGATAAACTTTAAGGTAGACTAATTAATTAATCATTAGTCTCTTAAGGCTATATTAATATTATATACTAATATATATAAACCTAACGTCACGTCTAGAAGAAGGTAAGTTTAAGAGTGAATATATTTATGAGTGGTTAAGAGCTTACTAGTATAATTAGACCGAGACTGATCATAGTAACATGAAGTATAAAACTGATCTAAGGATATCGTTATCATTAGATTACTTGTTAGATTCGATAATTATATCAGAATCTGTTCTCAAGGTGGATTATAACAACTTATAATCCAATATTCGCATTTCAGACATTAAGTCTGAAATTGAACGGTGATATTTCTACTTAAATATCACTTATGTAATGGCACCCCATTACATCACCCCCCACCCAAGGTGGTTGGCCAATAATATAGCGTAATATTAGCCAATCGAATGGTCGCACTTGTTGGTCATTACGATATTCTGTTATAACCCATAAACGACCATAAATAATTAAATAATCGGGAAACGCGGCGGCGCTCTTAAGGGCGCTACCGATACTGCTAAAGCAACTCCCACCTCTGCATCACGTGCAGAGGTGCCAAAATCGCATGCCGACGCTACAAATGTAGCGTCGAATGTTAGAGTAAGCCGAGAGACCCATTGTCTCTCGTAGTAGACGCTGCAGAAGCAGTGTCTAAAAGAGGGCGGGTGGCTAAGAAGAAGCCCAGCGATATCTACGGAGAGTCATCTGACTCCGAAGAGGGCGAGGACGACACCGTCCCTGACAACGATTCTAGCGAGCTTAAACCCGCTAGAATTGCTTCGCCGTTAAGTGGTGGCGAAGTGGAGTCTGACGTCGTCGATTACGACAGCGACAACTCCATCATACGATGGTACGAGGAGCGTAAAGCTCCTCCTGGTCCTCGTCACTCGCCTGGTCGTGACGATGACGACTTTGAGGTGTCAGGTGGTGCTCCACCTGCCAAGAAACAACGCGCAGAAGCGGCTTACGCTGCTTCTGATTCACCATGTTGTACGGAACGCCATGTTCTGTACAAGGTGGGGTTTTGGACCCCAGCAAGGACGCTTGTGCCCGAAAGTGGTGGGCACACCAAGCGCGATTGTCAATACCCGTTGTTTGACATCAACGCGCTTGATGATTGCAAAGACCTTCGCAATCATCACTTTGATCGTAGTACCGACGATAGACGTCGGTACTTTATCGACCTTTTCTATCAGGCTCGTTATTATACGAACCGGAAAGGGTCGCACAAGAACAGGGACGATAAAGACGCCCTTACTCAAAGTTGGAATGCCTTTGTTGAAAATTACAACAAAGGCCCCGACGAATACGTGAATAAAATTCACGTAAACTGCGAGCGCTTCTTAGAGCACTCACGCTCAGGTAAAATAGAGTTTAGCCATTTTCCTGCATCAAAGAAGGGCTCTCTTGCGGAGTTCCTTCTCACATGGCTTGCCCTTGTTGTCCCAAGAGAGCTCCTCGTCTTACCGAAAAGGAGCTACGAGGGTACCGAGGTTACTCGGTACCCGCTAATGTTAAGAGCCTCATTGATGCTCTTAATGCATCGGCACCTAGTGCTGATGCTTTGCAGCCATCAACACCTAGTGTTGATGCTTCTTACGAGTTTGAGGATAATTTTCCTCCTCAAACTCCTGCAGGAGGTCAGGGGCATCCGCCTTTAGCACCTCAATCGGTTCCCAAGAGTCAAACTCATGGGAATATCCCAAGAGTCAAACTCATGGGAATATCCCAACCAGCGTACCAGGTACTCGGTACGCTACCCCTTCTAATAGGGAACCGAGCGCTTCGATAGCAAGCGCTCACGAATATAACGCTTTTTCCCCTGATTATCAATCAGGGGCGGCGGGGGTTGGTAATTCCCTCGGCGTTGTTGTTGCGGAGCATGGTTCACAGCTCCGCAAGCTCGAGCGGCACTGTAACGGCCTGAGCGCCGATATGGCGCACACGATGAGGACGTATCGTTCTCATCGCGACGAGATTCGCGACATATTGAGCGCTCATCTCGCAATGCAGCAGAAGAATGATCTTCTGCTGGTCGAGATTGATCGACTAATGTCGGAGATGGAAACTCTCCGGACTTCTCACAATCGGTTGGAGACCGATTACAAGTCTCTCTTGGGAGACTTGAAGAAGCACGGCATTCGACGTGGAGATGCGTCTTGTCATCTGACGGAGACGAAAGATAAGACTTGAGCCTCCCAACGTAGAATCTTGGATGGAGGTGCATTGCTGCGGAAATGTCTAACGTATAGGCATTCCCTCTCACCTCTTTGACCTTGAAAGGTCCAATGAACTTAGGGAGCAACTTCCGTGTAGGGAAGTTGCTCCCTAATTCGCCTTTTCGAAAGGAGTTTGTGTTCTTCCTTCCGGTTCTATCTGCATTTTGCTCCTGCTTATCTAAAGCAGAAGCAAATGTACCTTTCCTGTAGCGTGTTACACTTGGTGCTGTAATACGAAATCATCTACTGCTTTATTAGCAGTAGGAGGAGTGTCTTCGTTGTCTGCAGCAATGGCTGCAGACACATATTCTTCGTATGCAGCTTCAGTTGACACTGAAGCTTCTGTGGTTACAGTAGAAGACTCGTCAAGTTACTCGCAAGTTGCGGTTGCCACTTGCGCATAGACTCGCTCTAAATATGAGCGGTTCCTTCCCCACTTAAATTGGCGTACCGTCAAGTTAAGCTGGGGTACGTGGATGCCTCAAGGCATTCACGTAAAACTGTGTATGCTTTGTCGACGCATGCACTGAGTTGTTGATAGCAAACTGAGTGAGTGGCAAGACAAGCTTTCCACTGCTCGAAGGCTGGCGCGAATGTTTGAAGCATGTCTCCGAGAACGCGGTTAACACGTTCTGTTTGCCCATCCGTTTCCGGATAATCCGCAAATGACATCTTCAACTGTGCAAAGTAACGAGAACGTTTTTTGCCAGAAACGTCCTATGAATCTCGCTTCTCGATCCGAGGCAATGTTTTCCGGCATTCCGCGCAAACGGGATACCGTGTCAACAAATACCCACGCTGTTTGCGCGGCAGTGACATTTGCTTATACTGCAGCAAGATGAACCATCTTGCTGAAGCGGTCTACAAAGACCACGATTCCAGTCTTCCGGGCTGAATACCGAAGATGAAGTCAATTGAAAAGGACTTCCAACACTCTGTCGGAACCGACAGAGACTGGAGGGGTGCCTGCGTCGAGTGCGCAGACTTTACGCGCTGGCATATCTCGCTAGCGCGTACGTACTTGGGTACCCATTTGTACTGGTTCCGCCAGTAGAAATCGTGTTCGAGAGAGGCGTATGTCTTCGCTCGACCTTAATTCCCCGAGATCGGCGCTTCATGATACTTAAGTAGTATCTGCTGTTTGAGACCATCGACGTTAGGAACGACGATGCGACTAACATCTTGTTGGTCTATGCCGTAAAGCAGCAGACCATCGTGCAATTGGTATCGCTGCACGCAAACTCGGAAGAACTCAAGCAGTTCATCGCGCTTCTGATCCGATTGATTACTTAAGTAATCAATCAACAGACGTGTCTCTTCGTCTGTTTTGTACGCTAGTCGTACCTGTCGTACAAGGGACGACGACAGAGCAGTGCAACGAATTGCGTTTACACTGATACCTTCGGTTACGGACAGTTTCGTCTCGTAATCAGGCCGACGTGATAGCGCATCCGCTATCTCGTTCAACTTTCCGGGTTTGTATTCAACCGTGAAGTTGTATTCAGCAAAGAAGGACAGCCAACGTGCCATTCTTTAAGAGATGTGTGGTGAATTCACGGCCGTGCGTAATGACGCATGGTCCGTGTAAACCACAAACGGTCTATCTCCTAAGAGATAGACCCGAAACTTTGCCAGTGCATACTTCATGGCAAGGCGTTCCTTGTCATGCACTGGATGGTTGCACTCGACTGGGCGCAACTGACGCGATTGGTAGCAGATTATGCGATCCCGATCATCGTGATCGCGCTGCATCCAGCACAACCGATTGCAAAATTGCTCCGGTCGCAAACGACGTGAAACGGTCGCTCGTTATCGGCTATAGCCAAGACAGGCGCTTCAGTCAAGCGAAGCTTGACTGCATCAAAAGCGTCTTGGCACTGGGAGTCCCAGTGCCATTCGACATCTTTCTTAAGTAATTGAGAAATAGTCAATCGAGGCCAGCATAATTGCACAATACTTGTGCAAATGTGTAACCAAACCAAGAACTTGCGAAAGTTTCTTGAATTGCTTGGCGTTAGGGCCAACAACAATCACCCAGATCTTCTCTAGATCAGGTGCACCCCTGTTTTTGCCACCGAAACAGCCAAAACGGGGCTCAGGTTCACCGAAGGTGCACGTCTTTAATGCATAGAGCTTAGCTTAGCGCATAAACTCTAACACCCGATTGTAGATGTTCTTTATGAACATCTACATTCTATTTTCCGTGTTCAGCCTTGCTGTGGATGGACACGTCGTCGAAGTAGCTCGGTGCGAATTCTCGCACCGGGCGCAATAGATCCGTAAGGCATCTCTTGAATGTAGCAGGCACATTTCGAAGCCCCTTTGGCATCACAAGCCACTCCCAAAGCATACCGCTTGGGGTGCTTACAGCCGTGAGAGGGATATCCTTCTCACGCATGAGGATTTGGTAGAAACCATCCCTCAAATCGAGAGCACTGAAAACGGTGCTCTCGCTCATGCCATCAATGATGACATCCTTCCGCGGTATCGGCGTCTGTGCCGGTACCGTGGCCGCGCTCAGCTTATTAAAAGCGTGAACAATCCTCCACCCTCCGGTGGACTTTTTCACACAAAAGGTGGGACTTGAGTGCCGTGAGGCAGACTCACGCACATGTCCCGCCTTACGACGAGTTTCAAAGTACTCGTCGATTGCCTTCACCTGGTAATACACAGTACTTCGTGCCTGGCACGAGGTCAATCTCATATCAAGTTCCATTATTCTTAGAGAACTCACATAGAACTTCCTCTGGGAATACGTCAGCGTATTCATAAAGTACTTCATCTGTTCGGGAGGATAATGTGCACTACTAAAAATTGGCGCCATTCTCCAACCCCTCTATCATTTAACGCGAACGTTTGATTGAAATGTAGCTGAGACACGCGGCATTATCGTCGTCGTATTTTTTGCAGCGCTAATCTGGTGTTTTCTGAAGACAAAACTGAGCCTTTTATAGCCTTCATTTTTTGCCCTCGTCAAGACCTTCCAAAATCTTTGGCTTTTGGCGATATTACACCAAAAACAGATTTTAGAAACGGCGTTACCTGCCTTATGTGCCCATTATTCCATTTTTTTTTCAAGATGTACAAGAGCGAGCGAAATGGCGTTTTCGTGGCCAAGGTTTTTTAGCATAGATTCTCACTCGCAACATTTTCAGGCAATTAATATTATCGTCGAGGAATGATGGCTCAGCGAATCCTCCGAATAACTTTGGCCATTCTTACAAAAAAACGAGATATAAGTAACTTAGAATAATCTCTGCTTTTGGTATCCTATTCGGATTCCCTATGTCCAATTTCGCCGACAACCTCCTTGACGGCAATATCTCGTCAAGACAGCGTGTAGCGGAAATATAGCGTAAGGATCTGTACGTATTTTTCTCTTTTTCTCCAGCTCTCTGACGAATGGTAATATAAATGATCAATTGATCATTCATGCGATAGAAAGTTAATGAAGACGAAGAAGCAGAATTTGTTATCCAGGCCACAGGTGGATGGGAGCACTCTCTCTTTCGTTCTGCTTCTGACATGTATATTCTTGTGGCAGCAGATATAAGGATAGTAGTCGTGCCGACATCTCGCCTGTTCTTGGTCACGGTGACTGTGATCGTCGACTTAACCCTACCTAGGTTTTATCCTTTGAAGACAAATGTGAGAAATTTGTCAAGGTGAACTTGGGCATGATGATGAAAAAAGTATTGGTACACCTACCCTTGCTCGCAGTATGGAAGGTAAACATATCAAAGACGCGAAAGCAGGGTGCGAGTATACCGTCATACGGTAGCACTAATGAAACAAGGGAGCGCAACGGCTAGCGGTTTTCAGAGTTTGAATGCAAAATTCGTGTTAGATTCTTCAACGATTTTAAGACTTGTAGCCCCTTGAAGATCTGAAGTAGTGCGGCATCAGCGTCATACGGAAGCAAAACTAGGTGTGATTTTGAAGGAGAGAGTATCTCTGTTGCTTTTGTCGCTTTCGTTGGCTGGATCTACAAGATACTCAGTAGCGCGGCGGTCCATGTTCCCCGCAATGAATAAAGCATGCCAATTGCTAAATTTAAAATATGGTCATCTATTAGATCATTTACTGTCGTTGGGATTGCAGGTCCATGCGAGCTGAGTCTTGCAGTAACCTTCAATACCCAGTTGCTCCAAATTGCATTTCGGATGGCATTATATTTCTTCTGTTGCATAATGACGGCTTCATGATTTAAACGTTGTTTCATTCTTGACCTCTAGCTCGTTTGTGAGGTGTTTCTGACCTGGTTTCATCTTCTTCTTCAGGTATGCCTGCATTCTTACCCAAAACCAGATTATACTTGTCACCCACTGCCAATGCTACAGGTTTTAGCACGCTTTGTCGAATGCTTCTATCCTCTTGGTGCGCTTTCGCGGTTAACTATCGCCGTGTTCAAGTCGACCACTGTCTCCTAGCCCATAAGCCCAAGCTCCTAGCCCACAAATCCACAATTCGTGATCATACGTCACCACGAGCGAGCAAAAGCATCGACCCCTTCTCAACGATGCCAGGTCAGTTCGTTTGCATCGTGGACGTCGCGTCCCCGACGACGCTCGCTCCCAGCTTGAAAGATATCAGACGGGCGGATGATCTTATTATAAATATTTAATATTAATTAAAAATAATTTTCAAATTTTGATAACCCTGGCTTTATGCCACTTCCCGCTAAGGATTATGGGGTGTCTGGGCCAGCCAGAATGGACCAACAAGTAAGCTTAGCCTAAGCTATGTGAACCACCACATAACCTTTGTGCACATTTTCAATCTGAACAGAGAAGTACCTCATAATAAGTGGAGTTCGCTTTAAGCGACTCCCAGCTCTGTGCTACAAAGCGCTGAACTTTGGTTTATTCATCTGGAACGCACTCGTTCCCAATGTCATGCGTTTGCACTGTTGATATTTTTTACGAATATCCACAACATCATCCATTGCGGCGATGACACAGATCTGTTCGATATGATCATCATGTAAATTCTTCGTAAACTTCTTCCAGCTTAGCGCTGGAAGAGCCATCACCTCCGAACCTAATTTCGGAGGGTTGTCAAGTGTGAGAAACTGGGTAGCCAATACAGACTCTGTCTGCGTCAAGACGTTTATTGTAACAGGGCTCTGTTACGCGGCTTACACTGTAAGATTGCAGTGAGGAAGCGTGCAATTTGAGTAGGACAAAATGTAAATTTGGTCTTCCTTAGTTTACCTTAGATAAACTTAGATAGAAACTAATTAGTGTATTAATTAATCTATCACTCAAGTATATATATGTTATTATATATACCCAAGGGTGCTTGAGTACTAGAAGGTAAGTTTAAGAGTGAATATATTTATGGTTGGTTAAGAGCTAACTAGTATAATTAGACCTAGACTAATCATAGTAACATGTAGTATAAAGCTGATCTAATGATATTTGTATCATTAGATGACTTGTCAGATTCAATTATATCAGAATCTGTTCTCAAAGGCGGATTATGACAACTTATAATCCAATGTTCACAATTTCAGGTATTAAGTCTGAAATTGAACTGTGATATTTCTACTCAAATATCACTTATGTAATGGCACCCCTTTACACACGGCATCTTCTGACACATCCCTATAATAAT
Source organism: Sclerospora graminicola (assembly GCA_001887855.2). Lineage (NCBI taxonomy): Eukaryota > Oomycota > Peronosporomycetes > Peronosporales > Peronosporaceae > Sclerospora > Sclerospora graminicola. The sequence continues at coordinate 9,408 of MIQA02024344.1, forward strand.
AACCCACAACAAACAAGGTAATCTTTTTCATCATATATCACTTGTAAAAGTAATTGAAGCAGACGTACCAGGCTTTAGCTACCTCGACCACCAATCTAGTCAGTAGCTTGTCATTAGATATCAGAACGTGCACCAAATACCATCGCTATGTGCATCTTCTTGATACTGAATTGACCCTCGAGACTATTTACAGGAGACATCAGCATATACATGAGATAAGTGGCCGGTCGTCGGTAAGCTCCTCGCCCATTGATAAGAACACCTCTATTTTGCTAGTCAATCTACTCGGCGCCGACTTACCGACTACAGTACCTATCCGACCCTCGCGTATCTTGAAATTAGCAAACTTATTGTACTTGTAGAAAGGGACAAAAGCCACCACTTTGCAAGAGTCTTTTGGCCTGTTTTTTATTTTGGCTATGCTCCCGTTCTCCCACCAACTTTTTTTGGCGGCGGGAGCGGGACGGAAATCAGGAGCAGAGGGTAACAGAAAACAGGCTGTTTAAATTTTATTGTCCAATCAGGTTTCGATTTTTTCTCCCGGGAGCTCCCGTGAACGCCCCTAAGGGGCGTTCTTATTTTGCTCCCGGGAGCTCCCGGGAGGGATGCCCGTACGCTAGCCCTGTCTGCCATAAATAAGAACCAACGTCGGGACGACTGTGGTCCACCTAAGCAGTGTGGTCTACGTAACAGTTTTAAAAAGGCAATTGCAATATGCATCGTAGCTGCCTAAGTGACGCTTTAAACTAATGAAGACGCCCATGAAGACGCCCATGAAGACGAAGAAAAATATCACTCGCAAACTATCCCAATTCTTCCCGCTGAAACAGCGTCTCCGTCAGATCTGGAAGATTACACGAATGTTTCTGCTGATTGCATGGTAAGAGGAGTCAATGGTACGGGGTATAACGACAGACGATCAGATGGACACCCGCCTGCTACCTCTGACCCGGCTTCCAATCAAAGTAACGAAGTTAAAGTGCCTCCAGCATTCATGATACCGTCCCAGAACATTGTAAATTTCCGCACGCGAAGGCATGTACAGGCCCCACAAAAGTCACTCAATTAGAGCAAGAAGGTGGGGATGCAGGTACGCCCACTGTCGCGCTGCCGAGCTCTTCACCCCCCTCCCGCACCTTCATATACCGCGGAGGTTCAAACACCTTGCCCAGCCTCACCTGCTCGTAACGATAGTAAATGTGCGTCGCAGGAGAATGTATCTCTGGAGTCGTTGCTGGTGGACTTTTTCAGGTCACCGCCCGATACTAGTCGCGATCCTGACGAGTTATATGCTACGCTCAACACCTAAAACAGCATATAGCTTGTCAATTCTTCTATATGTTGATTGATAAATGTGAAAGTTCTTAAATTCATTGTACCTGATCTGTGTGCGTATCGAACGTGGTCATGCAACACCTTGTGCCAAGATCCAAATCTTAACACGTCGGTCCGTACCGCTGTTTTTCACGATGAAAAATAAACATTTGATCAGAGATGATAAAAAACACAAGCTCAAAAACGTACCCTGTGGCAAATTGAGTGCCATTGGACGAGCACGCAGCACTCAGCACCCTAAAGCTTTCCCCGCCCACCTTCATATTTCGGCACCAGCGATCCAGTAAAATAAATTAGCATACTTGTTGTAACGTATTGCATCAGATTATGAGCGACATCAGTTTATGAGCGCAAAAAACGAGATTGTCCAATCATCATTCTCCATAAATAAATCGCAACTGATGATTGGCGGGATTTTTGACGCAGCAGTTTATGGCGCTTTTGACGAAAATAATTTCAAATTCTAGCGACCTATGATTTAATGTGTATTTGAGATACGACGGAGATGAGCACGAGACTACCTGTGCACGAGTAAACTGATCGACGGTGACGCATCAATACCTTGCGACTCAGCCTCTCTTCGTCTTCGTACTGACTAGAGCCTTCACTGCAGTCACGGATAATTGAGCCCTCTTTTCCTTCGTATCTTCATCAAACCCCTCTAATTCTTCAACCTCGTCGTCCTTAACCACGTCAATCTTATCTCGCTTCGCCTGCGCCCTTTTCGCCTTCATCCTGTAAAAGTACGATCTTGAACGTGTAAAGTTGTGAAAGTCATTTACCCCTCTGAGAAAAAGTATGGCAAGCGTAAAAGGACTACCAAAACCAGCAAAGTAACCCCTTCACCAAGTCAACACCGGAAACACGTGCTTCTTCTTGATTACTCTCATCGTTTCATTTCTAAAGGGAATAACACGAACAAAAAACACATTCATCAGCAAGCAATACAATTAGATCGAGACATGCAAATAGTTACCAGCAATTTATGTGCCGAGGCATCACGGTTTATGTTTTTTGTCTCGTCTGTGCAAAATCGATTCAAATAGTGGACCATCTCGCGAATAGTGGCCCCGCCCATAAACTGATGTCGGAAATAACCGGATTTCAGAGTTTGAACCGCTCTACCGGTAGAAAAAAATGACGTGATTATTATTCCATCTTCTGGGCACGTAAATCGGCTTTTTTATACTACATGTTACTATGATTAGTCTAGGTCCAATTGGTGTTAAAAAAAAAAACTGTCCAAATCCATGCATTCTCTATGAAATTATCGTGAAAAAGCTAAGACACCAAATTTGCGCTCATAATCTGATGCAATACGTTACTTGTAGAAAGGGACAAATGCCGCCACTTTGCAAGAGTCTTTTGGTCTGTTTTTTTATTTTGGCTATGCTCCCGTTCTCCCACCAACCTTTTCTGGCATCGGGAGCTGAGGGTAACAAAAAACAGGCGGTTCAAATTTTATTGTCCAATCAGAGTTCGATTTTTTCTCCCGGCAGCTCCCGCGGGAAACTCCTTAGGGGCGTTCTGATGGGTATCACAATTCTGGTTTTTCACCAAAGACAGCAAACAAGTTATTAATACTCCCCCCTTCCCATGATCTACGCACCCTTAGCTCTAGTTGCGGTGCTTGTCTCAGCACGCTCTAGTGCCGAGTGGATCCCAGACGTAAGCGAAATATCTAATTCTAATCAACGCCCTCTAGCTGTCGGTAAACGTAGGCTTCGTATACACGACGATGCGATGGAGAAATCGGACGAGGAAAGAGCAGGATCACCGCCACACCTCGATCCCCAGCTCTTAGCGCCATTGACGAGAGATGGAGAAAGCAGCAGTGCCAATCCTCTCGCTTCCATGATCAAATCCTCCATACCATCATTGATGAAAGACAAGAGCGTTGTTGAGCCTCTATCTTCTAATGTGCCAGACAAGGATGTGTCCCTCCTTAAAAGCAACATGGGCATTCACCGATCGGATGGAACAATTAGACATCAACGTTGATAATGTTGTAGCTGCTGTGCAAAGGTTACGAGCAACAGCAAGGCTTTCAAACTACAACGATGGCTGTCTCACTTTGATGGCTCTCGGGAACGAATACTTCAAACAAGTCGAACGTCTCGGCATCGAAATTAAGTCGCTACCCCCACACCGACTTAAGGTAGTCATGGGCGATTATGTAACGTCCGACGAATTTAAACATTGGATGGCTGACCGTACGGCTTCTCGAGTCTATTTTCAACAAGTGTATGGAAAGATGCGCTGGTTAGAAGAGATGGGCGATTTTAAGATGATTGATAAGGAGGACGTGGCTGATATGGCTTTTGGGAGCGAGTTCTTCAAAATCAGCAAAATTGCTAACCTTTCCCTCGCCGATCCAGGGTGGAGATAATATTGAGACGCTCGACCAGCTTCAACATCAGATAGAGCAACTGACCAAGCGACATGATGTCGATCCCGAAGTTAGCGAGAAGCTGCGAGTTTTTGCCGAGGACCCAGGCTCGATTGGCCTAACAGATAAAGAAAGAGCTACTAACAAGAGCAAAAGACGCAGTTTTGGATGACAAGGTAGATCAACTCAAAAGCAACAAAGCGTTCACAGAACGAATGGAAGAGGTAGAGATCAACATCGATGATGTTAAAGATGTTGCGCAAAGGTTGCGAAAACATCCAGGGCTTTTAAAATACGACGATTACACTCTCTACTTGATGGCACTCGGGAGCAAATATTTCGAACAAGTCGAAAGATCCGTCGGCAACATCAAGTCGATACAAAGAAGCGAATTTGATGGTGTTATGGGCACGTATGCGACTTCCAATGAATATATAAATTGGACGGCGGAGCGAAAGTACTTTTTTTTCAAAATACGTCTGGCAAAACTTTATGGGAAGATGAGCTGGTTAAAACTCGATAAACACTTGACGGTTTTGAAGGATGACGATCTCGCTAATATGGCTTTTGGCAGCGAATTCTTTCCAGCCTATAAAATCTCTCTCGCCTTGCCCTCGCCGATCAAGGATGTAGCCAAAACTAAAAGCCTGACCAGCTCAAACATCGGATAGAAGAACTGACCAATCAACATGATGTTGACCCCACTGTTAGAGATAAGCTCCGAGCTTTTGCCGAGGACACAGACTATATCGGCAAAACCAAAGAAGAGCTTCTAACAAGAGCAAAAGACGCGGTTTTTGATGACGAGGTAGCGCATCTCAAAAGCAACAAAGCCTTCATACAGCGAATGGAAACGTCAGACATCAACATTGATGCCATTAAGATGCTGTGCAAAACCTACGAACAGCACGAGTGCTTTCAGGATACGACGAGTACAGCCTCTTGTTGATGGCTCTCGGGAGCGAATATTTCAAAAATCTCGAAACTTCTGGCTTTAAATTTACGCCGATAAGCAAAGACCAACTTAGAGATAACATGGGCGACTATATAGATTCCGAAGAATTCCAACGTTGGAAGGATTTTCATAGGACACATCTTGTCGCATATAAAAAAGTGTATGCAAAGATGGAGTGGTTGGTAAAAAATGAAGACTTCAAATTGTTGGAGGGCAAGCAGCTCGCAAATATGGCTTTTGGCAGCGAATTCTTCCCAGCCCATCAAATTTCTCTCGCCTTGCCCTCCGCTAGAAGCAAGACTTTGGACCAGCTCAAACATCACATAGAAAAACTGACCAAGCGACATGATGTTGATCCCAAAGTTAGAGATAAGCTGCGAGCTCTTGCCGAGGACCCAGGCTCTATTAGCAAAACCGAAAACGAGCTACTAACAAGAGCCAAAGACGCGGTTTTGGATGACGAGGTAGCTCATCTCAAAAGCAACAAAGCCTTCACACAACGGATGGAAGAGTTAAAGATCAACATCGATGATGTGAAAGTTGCTGTACAATGGTTGCGAGAAGAACCAGGGCTTTTAAAATACGACGATTACAGTCTCTACTTGATGGCACTCGGGAGCAAATATTTCATCAAAATCGAAAGTGACGGCGTGAACATAAAGCCAGTACGCAAGAGCCGATTGAAGTCGAAACTTCTGGCGGCAACATCAAGCCAATCCGAAGAAAACAAATTTCTCCAGTATTTGGAATCCGGCGAATATAATCGTTGGAAGTCTGCGCAAAGAAACTCTCATGTCAATTTCGAAATTGTTTATGCGAAGATGGTCAGGTTAGTAGAAGATCAACTCTTGAAGTTGTTGGATGGCAAGGAGCTCTTGAATATGGCTTTTGGGAGTGAAATCTTTAAAACCAGCAGAATCGAGCTTACCTCGCCCATCCATGATGATGATAAAATCGAGACCCTTGACCAGCTCAACCGTCTGATAAACCAATTGCCCGACGAAAGTAAAGACGAACCCATCAACGTAAAAGAAAAGCTGGCAGATATTCTGAAAGAGGACCCCAAAACTTTTATCGGTAAAACTGCACAACAACTGAAGAGAAAAGCAAACCACGAGGCACTCGGTGTCGCGTTGGGGGAAGAAACAAAAACAAACAAAAAAGCAAAAGTCACGTAAATTCAGTCGACTGGTGTTTGTGACAACGTTGCATTTTACTGTGGATGGACGCAATGGAACCACATTTAAGATTACTGAAGAGGAGGATATCACAACAAAGTCTCGGCGCAATCTCTCGGCTGCTTCTTGGTTACATTAACACTGCGTCTGTTAGACCTAGTACCCATAGATAGAGTTAAGTGATCACGAGCTCATGATTTTACGCGCAATGACAATGTTTTAGCAATAAAAATTCATTTGCATTACAAGATATGCGTTTCTCAAACTGAAGGACTCTGCACCCATCTCCATTCAATCAAGACACTATTTAGTGTGCTCATGTAGTGGTCACCACGTGTGGCTCGGTGTGCTTGACGAAAATTACGCTCAAATCTTAGTCTGGCGATTTGCAGCTCCTACCAGTTTGAAGATGATTCTGTCAATGAGTTTATAGTAGTAAGGAACAGACCTAGCAAGTTTCTTAACCTTCAGAGGCAGGGTCATTTAATCACTCGACGCGTCTACACTACCAATCTCAACACGTGTTATCCCCGGCTTTTAGAATAAGCCTATTGTGTCCAACTAAGATCATCGTAATATATTATGGCGATCTTCAGACATGTCACGCACTAAGTTTTCAACTTACTGCACCATGATGCAGATATCTTGTAAAAGGTAATCTGCACAGCTCCATTTGCTGAGTTGAAGCAAATGGTGCCCAAAAGCTGTTTTCGAATCTGTCTACAGAATGTGAGCTGAAAAAGCGACGAATCTAATCCAACTTTCGATAGTCAAGCTGTGTAACTAATTAGCAGCGTGCAATGGTGAAGTCCACCTTATTAGATTTGAGCGACATTGCAGCTAAATTCACCTTCGACGGGAAAAGGTGTAGTCATATATTATTTCTAGTAATCTTCTCTGCTGATATGGAGCTCTCTCTACCAGTTATCAGAAAAGCACCGAAACGATCACGGCCACCACTGGGAGTAACAGTGCGCTGCTGAGACTTGCAGCTGCCGAAGGTTTCTTTCCATCATCAAGAGTCGAGTTGGTAACTAGCCACTCCTTGAGGAAATCGCCCAGAAGCATGCCTCCTGGGTTGCGAGTAGCATTATGGTAGTAGTCGTTTACCGTAAGGTAAACGTGTTGATTGCTGCTCACGTAGAACGTTGAAACGTGCGTGCTGAGATTTTTGTAAGCATCAGTGATGGCAGCCATGTGCTGCAGTAAAAATAGTAGGGGACACAGTTAGAGCGCCGTCGAAATGCAAGCATTGAGAGAAAAACGTACCGAGTAGAAGTCCTCTCCACTAAAAAGAATCGGAATGCCCTCAATTCCCTTATCCACGATCTGATAAAAGAGTCGTTGCGTTAAATCGTACATGCTGTCTAGGAATAGCCATTCCGCGGTCGGCACGTTCTCAATCATGAAGGATACTAATTTCACCACGGACAGGTCTTTGGTCTCACACAGGTCCCAAAGATTGGCTGAGACTTTAAAGTCGAGCTTGCACGAACCATAGTACGACATTAGTTGACCCGCACTAGATTTACTGGGTAGTACACCGACGTAACTGTCGGCGAGCACCGAGTAGCGGATGTTATTGGTCTTCACCTGCCACATGTCAGCTACTAGAGCACTGAGGGCCTGGGAAGCTAAAGCACCAGCACTCGACCCACTGATGATGATCTCCTGTGGGTTCGGGTAGTTTTTCACAGCCCAGTCGAGGACAGCCTTCGCGTTGATGTAGCCAACTTGATGCAGGGTCATGTTGTGACCAAGACATTCTGGTTTGATGAGAGCATACACGAGATTGTCACTGATGGTTTTGACATCGTTACCGATATGCAGGTCACCGGTGCAGTAGGGTACGTGCACGATGTTGTAATCGTTGAAAAGATTTTCTTCATTCGATCGGTTTAGTACGCCAGTGCTTAATGCCTTGGCGTTGGGGTAGAACGTTCCTTTCATGCACTGGAACCCGAAAGCACAAGTCATGTCGTCAAAACAGCCGCCACCACCTTGGAAGTACAGCATAAGCTTTTCTTTGCGCTTCTCCGGCGCCGGAAAGACCTGGAAAAAGTACGTCGAGTTGGTTGTATACTTTACTTTTGAGTCGACGAAGTCGTTGAAGGCGCAACGGGTTTCACCGCCGGGGTAGATGACAGTACTGCGGTCCAGCGCCGAAGGGGTAAGAGTGTCTACGTCGCAGGCATTCGATTCGCTCATTACGCAGATCTCATCGCCGTCTCGAATCTGCGCTTGTGTACGATACACTAATAGAAGTACCGAGAGCACGAGCTTGTACATGGCGATGGAACTCAAGTACTCAGGAACCAGAAGACTTCAGAATGGAACTGGAATAATAAGTTTTGGCATGTCCTGGCCTGCCTCCAGTATCCAGTTATTGATGCCGACAGTATTATGCAGAGGAAGAAACATACGTTTGATCATATAGATCTGCATGCTACAGATAAACAGACCACAACGCATAATAGGTGCAGGATAGGACAGGTGATGGGATTCCAATTCATTTCATTCTTTAAGTCGTCTTGTTGATGTTGTAATCAAGTCAGAAGAAGAATAATCAGGGTTGGCAAAATTGGGTCTACACTTTGTTTCCCGGCCAAAGCTGGACTAACTAGTGGTTTTAAGGTTTTCATCGGATTCTCTACCCATTATAGGGGGAAGAAACTATGTCAGAACAATACAACAGCCCAAGTAGACCCAGGAAAGGCGCTAATTAATTTGATTGGTCACATTTAATTCTTAATCTCACCAATCATGATCGGTTTGACGAGAAAGTCAGTATTTAATTGGTTGAAGTTTTGCTTACATCGATGCTGATTGGTTGTTAGCGCGCTTTTCAACTTTGTCTAGTTGATTGTCTTTGTTTACATGTTAAAAGCATCACCGTGACAAGTGATCCCAGACCGGTCGTCATTGAGTGTCCGACACTGCTGCCCGATGTTTGCAAAGCTGCACTTGATTCATGGGTACTTTGCGTCGTCCTTTTCGGATCAAAGTATTGCAAGCGATGAACTACTGGAAAGGTATACGTACAAATGTTCTTATCAATCTTACAGCGCAACTTCAAATACCACGTACCATTGTTAGGCTGGTACGAAGCTTCTGGCCTTGCGAGGACATTGAAGTACGTTCGGCAGCCGGTGAAAACGTCGCTTTTCTGTACGAGACCGCGCAAAAATGCTGTGTCTTAATGCCTTATAAAGACGAAATCATTGAACGCTGTATTGAAATGAGCAAGGGAAATAACAAGAAAAAAGCAGTGAGAAGGACCGCAAGACTCGGCGCGTTGTCTTTCGATACATATACTCCACATTTGTAGTAAGCTCGATGTCTGGGTAAATGTTTTTGACGAAACTGCATACGTTTTTTCGACAGACTGGTGACACTCCGCACTTTTCTTTTACAGTGAAGGGTGAATTACTGGAGATAAGCTCGTGGAAATCGGTGAAGCAGTTCGAAGCAATTAAAGACTGTTTGCAGACTGGTCTACAAAATCACATCAAGTACAATAGTGTACTCTGTGGATTTGTTTGAAACTTCAGAGGACCGCAAAGTTGACAGGGTGGGTTGGGAGAATTTTTGTGAAATCTTCAGAGACGCGTTGTGACGCTCTCATCACTAGCGTCACAACGCGTCTCTAAAAAAATATTTCACAAAGTCTTCGTCAAGGAAGCGACGCAGCAA
>MIQA02024345.1:0-10829 GCA_001887855.2 Sclerospora graminicola
CGGCCGATCAAGAGCCCGAAGCAGCCGAAGCCGACCAAGTCTGCATTCATGAAGGGGGCGAGCTATATGTTGAAGGCATGGAAGATCAGATGGCGGTGCTACCTGAGGTGACCCCCTGCCCCCCAGCGGTCACTATCGACAATCTACAAGTGGGAGACCCGGATGTGAACACCCCGGAAGAGATCGGCAGATTGAAGGATATCATATGGAAAAGACGACATCTGCTGATCGGACCAGGGAACGCACTTCCTCCGGCCGCCCATGGGGCGGTATGTGATATTGATGTGGGAGGCGCCAAGCCGGTCGCACAGAGATGCCGAAGAGTCGCCCCTCAGTATCGGGAAAAGCTGTCAGAGCTTATCAAGGGTTTGCTGGCCACCAAGATAATTCAGCCGTCCACCTCGCCATGGGCTTCGCCCATTGTAATTATTATTAAGAAGAATGGGTTGGATATAAGGTTGTGCATCGATTACCGGCTGGTGAACCGGCTGACTAAGCTGATGGTTTATCCGATGCCGTTGATAAACGACCTGCTGGAGGACTTGGATAAAGTTTTGTGGTATTGCTCATTGGATATGGCCAGTGGATTCTGGGTGGTCTCTATGACCGATCGTGCACGGGAGATCTCTGCGTTCGTGACGCCCTTCGGGTTGTTTGAGTGGAATCGGATGCCGTTCGGTCTGAAGAATGCCCCCAGATTTATCAACGGCTGATAGATAACGCGCTGTACGGACACTTCAAGATCAAGGCGGATCAAGATCCGGCTCTGGTCGGGGATGTGTTCACCGAAGGTGACCCGGATCCCGACCCAAAACCTTCAGTTTTGGGGCGGCGGTCTTATATTGATGACATTCTCGTTACGGCAACTACTTGGGATTTACTGTGTGACAAAGTGGAGAAGTTGATGATTACGTGTGAAAAGTGGAATCTTTCGATTAGTGTGGTTAAGAGTTTCTGGGGAAAGACTAAGGTAACCTACTTGGGTCATCAGGTTTCGATTGCCGGATTGGAAGCTAATCCGAAGGATTTGGAGTCCTTGAGTAATCTGCCTTTCCCGCGATCCCTAAAGGCTATGCAATCTTTTTTGGGACGCCTGAATTATTACAGTCGGTTCATCGTGGATTTTGCAGTCTATGCGGCGGTCTTGTATGAGTTGCGGGAGGTGGATTACCATAAGCTGAGAGAGCTGGATAGGCAAGCGGAGACGCAAGCCGGGCCGGCAATATCAGCCAATGAGAAGGTGCCCTTTTCGATTATTTCAGCCAATGAGAAGGCGCCCTTTTCAGCCTAGACAAGCGGCCGGCCGCCGGACCCCGGCGCGGCCGGCCCGGACGACCACATGACCCGAGCGATGGTGGCCTTTGGTATGTTAAAAGCGAAGATGGCGACCACACCAGTCCTGAAACATTTCGATGTTAATAAGACTCCGGTGGTCATCATCTACGCTAACAAGTGGGCCATCTCGGCCGCTCTCGTGCAAGATCATGACGGAGTGTACTGTCCCGTGACTTTCACCAGCCGGACCCTGAAGGCTAATGAAGTCAATTACGGATTGGTGGATAAAGAAGTTTTGGCTCTATTACGGATCTTGGATGCGTGTTATACTATGCTGGTGTCTCGGCCCATCAAAGTACTATCTAGATATCATGACTCCTGTCGGCGAGTGGAATTGACGGCCGGCTGGGGAGATGGGCGGCTCTGCTGTCTCAGTGGTCCCTCGAAGTGATTAAGTGTACTAAAGGGGAAGAGGAAATATTGGGCACACTGGCTGCCAGCATTACCCCCAGGGCAGAAGTGGAGGAAGCACTGATAGCGATCGCACCTCGGAAGCAGCCTCGACAAACTATTGTGTTGCCGCCGCCAACAGTGGGACCCACGGAGGAACTAATGGTTTTGAGTTTCGATGGGTCGGCGAGTGTAAAGAAAGGGGTCGGGGCCTATAGCGCCATTGTGTGGAAGCTGCCCGAATGGAAAGTGGTCGCGGCCGCCTCGGATTTCACGCCTGGCATCACGGTGAACGAAGCGGAGTATAGAGGACTGTTGCTTTGCCTAGATCTGTTGGCTGGCCGGACACAGGGGCGGATCATCATATGTGGTGATTCCAACCTAGTGATCCGGCAAATCACCGGAGAGATAGATTGCAAGGCGCCACGGCTGAGACTGTTAAAGGACCGGGTTATGTCCGCCTTGCGGAAATGGCCGGAGCACGAATTGCTGCACGTCAAACGAGACTGGAATAACAGCGCAGACCATCTGGCCACCTTGGCCATGCGAGGTCAGACCGGTCTCACCGTTTCGGATCCAGGATTGTTGGACGTGTCGGACGAATTGGCGGAGATGAACAAACTACCGGAGATAATCAAACCGGCCGCTAGAGACGAGGACCCCTCGCCCGGATCCAGCCGTCCCGTGGAAGAGGAATATAGCGACCGTGACTGGGAACAGGGCGTTCACGCCCGATCGGACCAAGAAGTGCCCTGCAGCAATAAAAGGTCCCTCTAGGCGGACCCCAACCAGGCCGGACGAGACTAACCACGGTTAGTAGTCAACCGTAAATGTTTGCGATTTCCACCCCGCTGGCGGGAGAGTCGTCGTCCACGAGAACGAGACGACAGACGTTGGCCTTGTCAATTTGCAAGACTGGAGGTATACCAAGATAATGTCAGCATTGGTGGACGTGCTTGCCAGCCGGTGGGGAGACCGACCGGGTTCACGGAGATGTTATAAATCAGTGGGGCGACGTACCAAAGCGAGGCATGGATGAGCAGTATCAGATCAAGTGAGTTCGAGTCAGATCGTGCCCCAACCGTTGTGCGGCCGTGACGCGACTCAGGGGCGGCTGTGGTGAAGCGACTTGTGAAATAATGCAAAGTACTTTCCAAAGGGCGCATTCTGATTGGCGGAAGTACGGACCAAGGACGCTGGCACTGGATAGTCCCCGCCGAGGAAGTCTACAAGCGGCCGGGCGGCGCCAGGCTGGAAATCAGGCTGGTGGACAAGGTCACGGATGTTGGACAGCCGAGGCGCGGATGGCGGGCGGCCGAGGCGCGGATGGCGGACGGCCGAGGCGGCGGTTTGTTTGTAAGGAATGAGTGAAGGGAGCCTGAAGGAAGATGATGGTTCTAGTGGATGAGGGAGGCACCCGGATCGGATGAGAAGTCGCCAAGGAATTGCTAGCGCCAGCGGCTGAGGAGCTCGGATGGGTGGCTATCCGGCCGAGCCGGCCGGGTACAATGTACCATTCGGACTGGTACCAGATGGGTTCGGTGTACCGGCCGGGTTGGTACCATCGGGGGTTGGTGTATCGGCCGGGCGGGTACAAAAAGTCGGAGTTAGCCGGGTTACTTTGGGTAAGGCACATGACTGGACAGCCGTGTTATTTGGGGTAGGTTACACAAAAGGGAGTATGGGATATAGGATAAATCAGTATACGTTTCGCTTTCTTAGACGCAAGTCGCTTTTATTGGTTCACGGCAGAGGGCTAACAAGGTCTCCTCTTGCTGTTATTGGTTTGCCCGGGGAAGGTTAAGTTAACCCACCGGAAGTCCCCTGACCGGGAGTCGCGGCGACTTCGTATACTCACCTCAAGTCTCCCGTGTTTTGAACACGGTATTAAGTATTGGGAAGTGGTGACATTTTGGCCTTCTGTGGAAGAGTGTGGAGTTATATCTACCTTACGTACACATTTGGATTCGCCCTTCGTTGTTATTGGTTTAGCTGGCCGATTGATTATTCTTGGTCCAGCCGGCACTATACAAACTTCAAGTGTCTTATTGGTTTAGCTGGCCGATCGACTATTCTCGGCCCAGCCGGCACTATACAAAGTTCAAGTATATTACCCAACGAGCTCCCCGGTGACGATTTCCGCCCAGGATCTACCCCTAGTCCTACACCTCATCTCCCTATTGGACGGATTTACACTTTTCGCCCTAGGGTCCATCAAGAGAGCTAACCACCCAGTACTGACGGGTACACAAGGTGAGCTTTCAACATGCAACATCCGAGCAGTCACGATCAAGCGGATGGAAGTGACCGATCTAGCCGGCCGGTTACCGGATCGGATCATGACTCGGATGGACGGAGTAACCCCTCCGATAGTCAGTCGTCTGGGATGTTCGCATCTCAGGAAGATTTTCTGAGAGCGACTACACCACAGTACGCAGCGCCACAGAATATGAGCTACTGGCATTAATTCGCGCTCTCTTTACTTTGTAGTCAACAATTCGCTTGCTCCCAATCAACCCTAAAATAATATATAATCTTCAATACTACATGTAGTAGTGACATGCCTTCTATTTGGGTTATGTCTTGGATTTAGATATGGGTAAATCGCTAATCGGTACCCTAAATTAGCCATCAATTACTAATCAGTACCCTGTTCACATAATTATAGCTAATCGGTACCCAGATCCGCTCTTTTTGCCATCAGCTTTGCTAAATCGGCACCCTTTAAAAATTAGCGAAGAACAAATGCTGTTTCTAATAACTGAACGACGCGAAAGAGTATTGGTGAAGGCGAATAAATTCATTTTACGCTCACTCTTTTGCCTGTGCAACCGGATAGGTACATTATGAAAAAAAGAAGTATTTCAGTTTCTGAAGTCGTTAAATGAGATGTATATTTTTGGTGCCCCAATGCGTTCCAGGACCTTACAACATTTTTTTTCCTTGGGGATATCCAAGATGTCAATGGGGCTATGTGCAACTCTAACGTTACATTGTACTAATTGCAGCTTTTTTCATGGATGATTAGAATTTTGCTGGCTATTGTAACTATCTTTTACGAAACTGTGGCGCAACTACTTCGCCAAAAGTTTGAAGATACGTGCAATGTGTGGATAGTGAAACCCAGTCACTTTAAGCATGTAGCCAACAGCAGCTAAAAAGATTTTGTTGCTAGGAATGAAAAAAATACGGTGCAGCTGTTATGTGTAAGTTCGATTTTGCTTTGATGTGTCGAGTACAGTGGGAGAGAAGATAATCAATCGTTTTAATGCTGTTTATCTAGATAATCCGACATGTTGCGAAACAAAGCACTTGTCGGTTTTAATGCAGAATACGCAAGCAGCGTTAAGACAGCAAGGAAGTTCGTGAAATAGTCCATTTCCTTCGTACGGGTACCGATTAGCAAGGCTGATGGCAAAAAGAGCGGGTCTGGGTACCGATTAGCAATAATTATGTGAACAGGGTACTGATTAGTAATTGATGGCTAATTTAGGGTACCGATTAGCGAATCCCCTTTAGATATCAATGACAACACGCCCTTATTTGGAGCACTGAAATGACGGTTACGCGTGGCCTTTGATATCTAGAAGTTGATTGTGATAAGAATCCCGACCAGATTCCGTCAGACATTGAGCTCTTGGACGCATATAGCTCGAAGGGCCAAGATTATGCATTGCTTCCTTTGCTATATGGCTACTTGGCACCTGCTGGTTCCTGGCGCCCTTTCTGTTCAACACGGATGGTTTAGATTTATCCAAAACACGCGGGGATATTACGTATTGGCTTTCTTGGCTCATGTCAGTAAAAAAAGAGAACCAAGAAGGTGAGGAACTACTGCCAAGTAGGCAGTCAACGGGCCCAGTCGACACATGGAACGATGTTTACGACTATGAAGCCACTCTCATGTACCCCCTTCGTCCCATGAGCCGCTTGTTCTATGCGATCCGTGAACTTCGCCACCCTCTGTCATGTACTATGTCTTTATCTTTTCATTTAGTCTGAGTCAGATTGGTATCCTCTTTGTATCGGTGGCTCTGCAGTTGTGTTGTGGATTGGCAGCTTTGGCTTGGGCATGTGTTTACGAAACGAGGCGCTTGTTCTCCAGGCTTTGCTTTACGTGTTGATGGTATTGCTGATAGGTGTGGCGCCGTTTCTCGTCGGTTCCCTGCAAGGCTGGGACGGCATCAAGTCGTTTTCATTGACCGTGGCGATGCTTACTGGACTTTTCTCGCTTTTGCACTACTTGTAATCGCTCCATGGAGTGTGTGGACTGCGTATCGCTAGCTCGGGCCTCGTCCGTGAACTTGTCTTTTTCTTTGACGTGGTCGTCGGTCTCTTCTTAGCATTTCCGCTCTTGGCTCTCTCGACCTTCCCTTTTACGAAAACAATCCAGACGCGTATGATGTACAACGGCGGGATTTCACGTCCCCTAAGTTCTGGAAGTGAGTTTGCTGCATCCTTGAGTGTGATTGTGGGCGGCTTGGGTGGCTTCACGTACGTCTGGATGACGTGCCCTATCTTTTCGCTGGGATATGTGAACTCTTCATCGGAGAATTTTGTCAATCAATCGTTTGCTTAATACAATAATGAAGTGCTGGGCCGTGCATTGGATTTAAGTATGATTAAGGTGTACGCTGCCGGTGCAGGTGCGGTTGGAGTTATCCTGAGTGGTGGTCTAGCGCATGTTATTGGACGTCGTTGGACGATTGAAGCCTCATGTATGGTAACTTTCGCTGGCTGTGTCCTTGTGGCTTGAGTCATGCTCGATGGTGCTAATGGGCATCTGTTTGGCATCAGTGGGGATTGCCATGCTCTCGCTCGTGTGTCCACTGTACAATTTCGAAATTCGTATGCAAGGGTGGAAAGGCAAGGGCGACTTGATGTTCCTTACAAGTGCTGCATTCAGTTATATGTTTGAAGCGATGCTGATTAACGGCATCAACGCGACGGCCATGTAAAAAAACTGGAGTAACGCGCGATATCATGACTGGCAGTGGCAATTTATCGTCGGTATCATCCCGCTTGCACCCCTGGTACCAAGCCTGTTCATGATCTTCCGTTGAAGAGTGAGTTGAGTTCAGTGTTGGAAACTGAGTTACCCAGGTCGAGTATGCCTCAATATGTACGATTGGAAATTAAACAAAGATGAGGGCGAAAATCTATCTACGAGTATCATTTGCCGTAATGTCGGCGGCTGTTTGGACCTTCCCGGGAATACAAAATACCGGCTCTTCAACGATACCAATGTCCGAAAGTTGGTATTGCAGCAACGCAGTCTCACGGTCATCTAGCAAATCTGAGAGGTGAAAGCTGCTTATAATCTCGTTCCATACGACGGCAAAACGCAAGCGGCTGTTTGCGTCAGGAGCAACAGAGCTCGAGGAGAGCGGGTTGCTGTAAAATGCGACCGATACCACTTTCTCGTTGAAAAGCGTTGGGGCTTGGTGCAGACGCGTGACAAATTCCTTCATGCGGGCGGAAAGGCCAATTTTGAGGCGCAACCCAATCCAGGCGCCCACAATGGCTTGAGCAATGGCAAGCCAGATGTGCGAGTCGTAAATGTATACGAGAATAACAGGGGCCCACATTGCAGCGAGGAACGCGAGATTATGATTCGACTCGATAATGCCATTTTCCAGCTGAGCAGCTGACACATCGACGTGGAAAATCTCGACACTGGGTCCGATAAGAGGTTTGACCATGAGTTGCAGGTATGCTGTCCACATATGGTCGAATCCAGGGGCAAAGTTTCGTCCAGGACCAACTTTCTTAAGTTTACTACCGTGAAGTTAATAAAGTTGGTCTACGTCAGGTACTGTAGTGTTCGGTTTGCAACTGTCAGTGTACCATGAGAAATGCCAAGTCAGGGTTATTGGAGCAGATATCTTGCAAAAGTAGGGTACTTTAGATTGTACATGTTTGGGGGACCCTCATTTGAACCTTATTCACAAACAGCACCCTATTCTGACGTTTGAGTCCTAGTTTGGCAACAACCCTGAAAAAATACCCTATTTTGGCAAAAGCCCCCCCCAACGTGCATCGGTAGCTCTTATACGTCCGTGTGCGATAGTTTTTACCCTAAAATTTGTCTGTCATGAGAGATTTGTTTTGTTGTGGCAGGGAGAGTCTACGGAGGCCGCTAATGGTTGGGACAAAGAGAGGGTAGTGGGGGGACACCCTGTACAGTAAATAGGGTACAGTGTACCGTAATACATTAAGGTGACGTCCTGCAGCAAAAAAGAGTGGAACGATTTCACCTCAAGTCTTCATCAGCCTCGTCAAAGTCGGAAGACAGCAGTGACGAATAGAGTAGCGAGGAGGCCAATTCTGGATCGGACGACGATATGGATGGTCGTGGCCTGTGGAAACGAGGCGAACTCGTGCGTTTACGCCACAAGGCGACGCAGCAGTCGAACGGTGGTCAAGTCCTGCGCGCTCCATTTGCCATCATCCACGACACACTCGGAACCACCGTCGTATTCGTCTTCAGAAGATGACGACAGCAAGCCAAGGAGCCGTGCTTGTTGGCTGAAGCAGACGCATATAGTAATAAAAACCAAAAAGTATTCAACCGTCAACAGGAAGAACAGATCGTGAAAAAGCCGGTAAACATGTACTCTGTTAAAGGTTTTAAGTCGCCTTGTGGAGAAGGCGACAGCTTTTGGATACATATAATCTAATTGTTATGATAGACGACATCGTCAAGTGGATAGTTCGTAACATCTTAATAGTGTGGTTGTTGCTGTCGAAAAAGAGTGCGGTTGCCCTACAGCGAACAAAATGTCTTCGTAAGTCGCATCGAACGACGTCGCGTATCATATTTTATCTATTTCACAGCCATAAATTGATATGAATCATTGGAAGTTGGTGGTTTGGCAATCGACAGTAAGGTAGATCTGCTCTTGTTGTCACTAGACGAGCCATCAGTTGAAGTTGACTCAGCCATTGAGCAGCATAAATAATATAAATGAGATTGCCAGAGTCGATCTATTGAAATTGACGGCCCTGGTGCTGCTTTGTGCACACACATCATCACGGTACATTGTACCTGATTTATTGTACACGGTGTAAAAGTGTGTCCTCGACCATATGGTTGCGGGTCGCTGATTTGCGGAGTAAGTCTTTTTGGGTTAGGGTTAGCTGGCTGAGCGTGTCTCTCGCTTAACTGGATGTAGCTGAAGTTGCTACCCGTTTTTTTTTTTTTTTTTTAAAACGTAGTCTATTTAGTTAATTTAACTATTAGCTACAATAAATTCTCTTAGTACTTGATGTAAATTTTCCCCTGATCTGTACTCTTCCCGTCGTAGCGTGATTAAAAATTCTTGTCGATCAATAGGTCGGTCTCGCATCTCACCCTGGATGCTATCAAGACATATCTGCAGCCGTATTCCCCGAATTCGTGAACTAGGACACCGCTTCTCGAACTCAATTACCGCATTAATTTGTTCCAGTGTCTTCTTCCACAGAAACCCTAAATGTTCCCTTGCATTCCTTCGCGTACCTTGGAAAATGTGTTCATTACGCAACTGCCATAGCCACGTCGCTCCTATGGAGCAGAACGCCCACCACAATCTGTTCATCTCCTTACTGCATGTCGTAGCTTGATGTCCACATCGTGTCTGCAACCTTCGCATAATAACTGGTGAAACTGGAGGCGCCTGCCGCGTAACAAAGTGCCATTTATACGCATCAAGCTCCTCCGCATTTGCCCACCACCCGTTCCATAAACTTAACACACGCGTCCATAGTTTTTGCGCATGCGTACACCCCCACACTATATGTGTGACCCCTTTCCCGGGTGCCAAACAATGAGCATCCATTGTGCACCCGCCTTGTGATGTATATCCATCGTAAAAGCTGTTAAGCTGGAACGTAGCCATGCGATATAAACACCAGCGCTGGTAATCAGAAAGCATGTGGCCATGCTTCCACACATCCTTGGTCGTCTGGTCTTGAACGAATCCAGTCCACGTATCTCGCTCCCTTTTGTCTTTCCATCCCTTGTCCATTATGTGAAGTGACCTTGCAATGATCTTATAATAGAGTCCACGGAAAGTCCTCCGGAGCCATTTTTTGAGTGATGTAGGCCGAACCTCTTCACTAGTGTCCCACGCGATGCCATGAATGGCCGGATGTTTTTAAACACTAGCCCTTGTGGTCGTTCCGCTACCTCTACCTCACTCGCCGTCTGGTTTGCTGTGACTAAATGGGTACAATCCCAGTATAGGCCGTCCTGTCTTTGGCGTACCACACATCTAGTCCCTGTCCTTGTATCTGTGCCCGTTATCGTCCGTCGGCTTTGAACCGTCCAGTCCATCGTGAGCCATTGTTGCGGCGTCCATAATAGTCTTACTGGCCCAGGGTCCCCCAGAACGTGCCCAATTTCTACACGTGGGGAGCACAGAATTATTGTAAGCAGCCATCTACATACCTTTGCTCTGGTATGGCCTTTCCCCTCTTCAAATTTTGCCATCCAGGTGTACGTTGTCTCGTCCACTCGCCGAATACCCAAGTCTGTGATCGTGCTCTTGACGCACCGCTCGTATTTCCTTGCTGATATAGCTCCCCCTGAATTCTCTATTATCCACGGGTTGCCGTGCCAAGTATACTCCCCCCAGAAACGTTTGAGGTGACTCTGTCCAAGGCCATGCCATGGAATCTGATGTAGATCTGCTGTTACCAACATCTCTTCCTCATTAGCAACCCCCTTCGCAATTCTTGCATCTTGGTTATTACAGCCTTCTCGCAGTTGAGGCATGTGTTCCATTACATATGCCCTTAGTCGCTCGCGTTCATCTATAGTGGGTCCCAACGTAGTTGCAATAGATCCTCGTATTATGGCCACTGCGCTTCCTCGGGGTAGTCGCCGCTCCTTAGAACCTGAATTATACGCAGAAAACCATATGTTAGATGCACTGCATTTATTGAACTTCGTCCAATTTCTCCATGCGTTATTGAAACGGTCAATCGGCTCGAGCATCCACATTGTAGCTTCTTTCACCACTTGTGTGTGAATCGCAGCAGGAATTGAAATAAGCCCAAGTCCTCCAGCTTTCTTCGGGGTGAAGAGTAAGAGTGGTGAGATTTTATGGCGTCCGCTTTCC
>MIQA02024346.1:0-16936 GCA_001887855.2 Sclerospora graminicola
ATCAGTGCCTAGATACTGGTTAAGTATCGACCCCAACCCGTTCTCCGGTGAAGATTTCCACCCGAGGACACCCCCCGTCTCGAGAAGGTCAAACCCTCCGACCTGATCAAGATCATCCCCTCCGACCTTATCAAGATCATCGTTTTCGTCACTGAGTCCACCTGAGTGAGTGTAATCACCCCCGATCAACGGGTACACAAGGTGAGATGAAGTTGAATATGGATCCTATCGCACATGACGACCGGTCGGATGACCAGGAAGATCAAGTCATCATAATGGTAATTCATCTGATTCTGATGGCGATCAGGATCAACGGAGTACCCCCTCCGATAGTTGGTCGTCCAGGCCAGTGCGTATCCGGATTCCACCCAAGACTTCCGTCATGGATTTGGAAATCGGCTCCACCACAATGGTGCGCGTGCCGGGATCGCTTGGTGACTCAGGATATCACCGTGATTCCTTTGATGATGAAAAAGATGTGAAAATCAAAGTGGAGGTAACTTTTTCGGGTGTATTGGAGGAAGGCGTATCGCCTCCGATGCTGTCCATCTCTAAAGGAAGCGATGATCGACCTGGTTTGGTGGAGTGCCAGGTCGAGATTAAAGATGAAATAACTCCCCACATGGCCCCGATCGGGGCCGATCTGGGTTATAGTAAAGTTAACTATAACCCAGGAAAGGATCGAGGTGCTAACCTCGATCCTATGCATAAGAAGAAAATGGAAAAAGAAAGAAAAAACATGGGGGCGGATCAGTGTGATCCACCTAAAAAATATGTGAAACCTAAACCGAAGATCTTCGAGGAAGACGAAGAGAAGACCGAACCAGCTGAGAAGACCACTGTTCAAGATGTGGAACGACTGTTCTATCTTTGAGAGTTTTTCACAAGTTCCTGGCTACCAACCGAGTGATGAAGATCATAAAACCCAAGATCATCGGGAGCTTGAAGGTCGGGCGACCAGGCCGGTTATCACAGGCAGTCAACTTGACCTGATCAGGAACCTCTTGGCGCAGATCGACGAAGTTGGTTTCACTACTGGTGCGTTCGACGCGAATATGCTGTTCGATCTAGACCAAGGGACGATCAGAGAATCTATGACAACGCTGTATGATCACCTTGCCTCGCTACTCGGGGCGAACCCCGTGGTCCAGTCGCCGATCGCTGACCCTTCACACCGATTGCAGTTGGTTGAATATCCTATGGATATTGAGTCAATATATCAATCGTCATCACAGTCTGGGGCGGACTCTACCGACTCCTCGGTTGGAGTAACACGTATGACGTTGGGCCCGAAAGGGATCAAGCAGATTGACCCCAAGATCGAGTCGCAGAACAGGAAAAGGAAGCCTGAACCTGGTCGAGTCAATTCAGATATAAGTTTTGAAGATGCTCAAGACGTTCTACAGAACAATCCGACTCCCAACAGTAACCTACCAACATACCAGAAGTCCCAGAGCAAATGAGAACCATGTTCGCGGCTATGATGAATCGATTTGTGGGTGAACAATACGGATTACCTCAGTACACATCTGGGCAAAGACAACCATAGCGTTCGACTCTAAATATGAACCAATCCACTGCTTAACCAGTCAAGAAACCTGTGGATGTGGATATGGAATCAGTTCGATTGGCCGGAATGGTTCGATCAATATGCCAGGTCGGTCACCAAGATCGACTCCATGAAACACCTCCACGTAGTGATGTGGACATGGAATCAGATGTAGAGATCAGTCAACATTTTGATCCGGATGATTTGGATATGGAGATGCCTCGTACGGCAAATATGGCCTCCGCGCAGGCATATGACAGTGATTCCGGAACGATCACCCGAGTGCGGATGTCGGCGATCTCGGAATTAAAAGATTTCACCGGCAAGGATATGGACGATGATCAGGCGAGAGCTTGGTTGAGTCGGACTAAATCAGCCTTTTTGAGAGATAAGACACCGGAAGGTGAAAGATGTCTGATTTTCGCTGATCTAATGAAAGGTCCGGCCAAGAACTGGCTTAAGCAGCTGAGCCGAGAAGTGCGTTTGAAGTGGTCTTGATTGTGTGAAGAATTTGAAGAGCAGTATTGCAACTCGGGGGTGTCTGTCGCGAGACAGTATTACCACATGAAGAAAAGATCCGACGAAACACCGATTGAATACTTACATCGGCTGAATGTTGCTGGTCTACGTGCGAAAATGCCGATCAAGGATCCAGGACACCCGAATATAGCTCGCGAGCATGTCGAACACTTTATTGGCACTTTGGACAATCGTGATTTGGCTGATCAGCTAACCCTGCTCCGTATAAGCAATTCGGAGCAATTGGAACTAACCCTGAGAACGCTGCAGCGGGCCAAAAGTAGACAACCCAAGGTCGAGGTAGGATCGAACCGGTACCGGTCGAAACCATACCCGGACCAGGGCAAGGTACCAGCGGCACGACCAACCAGAGCGATTCAGATGATTACGAAAGAATCGGACAGTTCCAGTTCGGAAGAAGAAAGTGGTCAATCAAGTTTAAGCTCAGACGAGGAGCAGTATCGTCATATCTTTACGACTGAACCGGTATTCCGTCCGAGATCATCGATTAATGGCATGGATGGACGAAAATCTGGTGGAGATCAACCTGATCAGGCGCGATCTCGCAAGAAATGCCTGCATTGTGGATCGACCAGACATGGAGATCGGGATTGCTGGAAGAGAATCACATGTGGAAAATGTGATCGTAAAGGTCACCCTTCGGATCATTGCTTTTTCGTATGCAAAACCTGTGGGAAGATTCACGACGCCGGTGCCTGCCCTATTGAAGAATTTTTCAATCTGATGCGCAAGTGGTATGTGCCGACTAAACAATCTGGCATGCTCCCACCAGATGTCGAGAAAATGTTAAACTTGATCGCTCGCCAGGTTGGAATCTGGTTCGAGCCGAGCGATCTACGTTCTGCATCTATGCATATGTCGGTAGCGGAGATAAGTTTGAGGAAAAGAAGATAACCGACAATACATGTTCTAATTCAAATTGCATCGATCGATGTCCGATTCACAGTCTCAGAGTGGATGAATATTCCCGTTCGGACGTGATCATGGAGTTGGATCTACTGCCCGGTGAATCCCGAGGATACTGGAAGTATCACTCTCCCGACAAGTGGGTTAAACAGGCTAAAGCTAATGGAAAGATCAACAATGAAAAAGCCACTATTCTATTTGACTCTGGGGCAGAAGTCTCGATCATCGACTCCGCCTTTGCTCGTAAGGTGGGGTGTCGTATAGACAGTACCCAGAGGCAGGAATGTGTTGGGATCGGCGAGAGTTCATATATGACGGAAGGGCGATCACGTGTTAATCACTCAGGCAGGTTCCCTGGTCTACTATTTGAACGCTTGGGTTCGCCGGTTAGCCGGTCAAGACGCGTTATTGGGAATGGATTTCATGGTGCCAGCCGGTATATGGCTCGACCTGTCCCATGGAACCCTGACTCTGCCGGATGAGGTGCAGATTCAGTTATCCGGCCGACGCCCTTTATATGGTACTCATGTGCGGATGCTCAAAATGGGTCAGTACGAAAACATCGAGGTAGCCCGATCAGTCGACGTGATGATTCGGCCGAGCGATCGGCAACAGAAATTGTGGCTAACCCGTGGTGAACGATGGGTACCAACGTTCGTAAAGGGTGTCGGCAGATCAAGTTACATCAGGATTACAAACATATCTGATCAGCCGCTAATCGTTCACGAAGACATGATCCTAGGGATGTGGTTACCCGAAGGGAAAGTACCTCGACAGATTGGGTATGTCTCAGTGGGATCACGAAGATATATTGAATGGCAAGATCTGGCTTATCAAGCCACCACAGACCTGATCAATGACGAAAACTTAGCAGACGAAGATACCTCACCTTTGGTTGAGAAGCCGGAATATGCTATTCCGACTAAGCTGCTGATCCGGAGACCGTCGTTCGAAGCGACACGGGAAAGCCGGGTCAAAAAAGGTCCACAAGTTTTGAGTATTATTAGACCCGTCTCACCGAAAACAGCAGGTCCAGAGAGCGAAAATGATGGTGATGAGTTCAGAAACGATCCTGAGGAGAAAAAGGAGAATGAATCTGCCGAAGTCGTTAAGGATGAAGGTGAACCCGAAGTAGATCACCAGTTGGATGACTCACAAGGGGCGGCCCGAGATAATGCCGAACCGGAGAAGGTAGATCCGGTAGACGAACAAGTGTGTATACATGAAGGTGGTGATCAGTACATTGAAGGTATCGAGAAGCAGATGGCGGTTTTGCCGGAAGTATCGTCCAATATACCAGAAGTCACCATGGAGGATCTACAGGTCGGTGATCCCGAAGTGAACACTCCCGAGCAGATCGATCAGCTAAAGAAGATCATCTGGAAAAGGCGCCATTTATTGATTGGGAAGGGTAACGCCCTACCTCCAGCTGCTTACGGAGCTGTTTGTGATATAGACGTGGGAAATGCGAGACCGATCGCTCAACGTTGTCGCAAAGTCGCGCCACAATACCGGGAAAAGTTATCCGATTTGATCAAGGGCTTGTTGAGCACAAAAATCCGACCTTCAACATCGCAGTGGGCGTCACCGATTGTGATTGTGATAAAAAAGAACGGGGTCGATATTCGACTATGTATCGACTATAGAATGGTGAATCGCCTCACGAAGTTGATGGTCTATCCGATGCCCCTGATCAATGATTTACTGGAAGATCTGGATAAAGTTTTATGGTTTTGTTCGCTTGATATGGCTAGTGGTTTCTGGGTGGTTTCGATGACTGATCGTGCTCGAGAGATTTCGGCTTTCGTTACACCTTTCGGCCTTTTCGAATGAAGCCGGATGCCGTTCAGTTTAAAGAACGCCCCACAGATCTATCAGAGATTGATTGATAATGCTCTCTATGGATATTTCCAGATCAGTGTCGATCGAGAAGCCACCGATCTACATGATGTGTTTACGGAGGGCGAACCCGACCAAGATCAGAGACGATCAGTTTTGGGAAGGCGATCATATATAGACGACATCTTGGCTACGGCAACATCATGGGATATGCTATGTGATAAGGTCGAACGACTCCTTGGCACTTGCGAACGTTGGAATGTATCGATCAGCGTAGTCAAGAGCTTCTGGGGTCAACCCAATGTCGCCTACCTTGGCCATAATGTGTCGATTCAGGGCTTGGAAGCAAACCCGAACGATTTGGGCGCTCTCAGTAACCTGCCTTTTCCCCGACCACTGAAGGTTATGCAGTCTTTTCTCGGATCCCTGAATTATTATAGCCGGTTTATCGAAGACTTCTCGATATATGCCGCTATATTATACGAATTGAAGGAAGTGGATTATCATGGGCTACGAGAACGTGATCGAGTGGGAAAGTCACTAAGTAAGACTGGTCGCGAAACCGAAGCTATCGAATCGAATCTCAAGACTGGATCGCTGATCGATCGAACTGTGCCAGGGTCAGAGGGTCATATGGAACGAGCTATGGTAGCTTTCAGTATGCTGAAGGCGAAGATGATTTCGACTCCGATACTGAAGCATTTCGATCCGGAGAAGATTCCCGTGGTGATTCTATACGCCAGTAAATGGGCAATATCGGCCGCACTGGTCCAAGATCACGACGGAGTATATTGCCCAGTGACGTTTACAAGCCGAACATTAAAACCGAACGAGGTCAACTACGGCATTGTGGATAAAGAAGTGCTGGCACTATTACGCATATTGGATGTCTGTTACTCTATGCTGGTGACTAGATCGATCAAGGTATTGTCTAGGCGATCTAGTCTGGCTTGGTTATTGTCCGCGAACGGGTTAGACGGAAGACTGGGGCGATGGGCAGCGCTGTTATCTCAGTGGACCTTGGAGATCATCAAATGCACCAAGGGTGAAGAAGAAATTCTCGGTACGCTAGCAGCCAGTATCACACCCCGATCAGAAGTCGATGAAGCCCTGGTCGAGGTCGCGCCTAGGAAACAACCAAGAGAATCAATCATTATACCCCCACCGATCGTCGGCTCGGAGGAGAATCTGATCTTTGTAAGTTTCGACGGATCAGCGAGCGTGAAGAATGGCATAGGGGCGTATAGCGCGTTGTTGTGAAAATTGCCGGAATGGACTGTCATATCTGCTGGTTCAGACTATACCCCGGGCATCACAGTCAATGAAGCCGAATACCGTGGTCTGCTGCTATATTTCTTCTGTTAGGCTCTCGAGAGAGAGTGGCCTGGTAGGTGTTGATCTGGCTCGTGATCTTGTCATGATCGAGACCTGGGCTGTTTCCTGTTTATCTTCCGCATGAATCAGCTCGGGCAACCTATTGATCTCGACCAATTCTTCCAGCAATGCTTTATCAGTAACTTCCGATCCAGTCTGACCACGCATGGCCATCGTGGCTAGGTGATCCGCATTCCGGTTCCAATCGCGTTTCACATAAAAAAGGTCATGACTCGGCCATCCACGTAGAGCTTTCTTAACACGATCATTCAACAACTTCAAACGCATTGCCTTGCAATCGATTTCCCCAGTGATCTGCCGAATATCTTTTAGATTTGAATCGGCCACATATGATTACTTTTCCAATCTTTTGCTCACCAAGATATCCGGGCAGGCGCACCAGTAAGGTGAAGTCGCTCTCAGAAATTCTTTCTGAGATGCGAACACCCACGGGGGGCCCAGATGACTGACTGTCGAAGGGGGTATTCCGTCCATCAGAGTGTTGATCCAATCCGGCATCAGGCTGGCTGGATCGGTCACTTCCATCACCTTGGTCGTGACGTCTTGGATGATCAATGTCGAAAAGCTCACCTTGTGTACCCGTCAGCACTGGTGGTTGCACTCTCTTGATGGACCCTAGGGCGAAAAGTTAAAAGTCCGTCGAATAAGGAGATAAGTGCTAGCACTAGGGGTAGCTCCTGGGCGGAAATCTTCACCGGGGAGCAGGATTGGCGTTATACTTGAAGTTTTTATACCGCAACGGCTGGACCGAGAATAGTCGATCGGCCAGCTAAACCAAAGATAATAAAGGAATAAATCCAGTCGTGTACGTAATAGGGAATCCAAACGAGACTTCACAATCTTCCACAGCAGGCCAAAACGTTACCACACTTTCGAATACTAGATATAAGCGTGTTCAAAACACGGGCGACTTGAGCTGAGTATACGCGACGCGGCGACTCCCGGTCAAGGGACTTCCGGTGGGTTACTTTAACCTTCCCCGGGCAAACCAATAGCAGCAAGAGGGGACCTTGTTAGCCCTCTGCTGTGAACCAATGAAAGCGACTTGTGTCTAAGAAAGCGAAATGTATACAGATTTTTATCCCTGTCCAATACTCCCTTTTGTGTAGCCTACCCCAAATAGCCCGGCTGGAATGTTATGTGCTGTACCTGAAGTGGTCCAGTTAGCTTTATCAGGACGTTTTTGGTGTAATGTACACCAAACCCAGCCGGATCGACCGGATGCTCTTTTGTGTACTGTACACCAAACCCAGCCGACTCGGCCGGATGCTCCTTCGTAAATCAAATAACCGACTCGACCCGGATAGCCATCCATATAAGCTCACTTTACCGCTGGCGTGAACCCTTCCTTAGTAGCTCCGCGTCCAACTCCGGTGCCTCATCCGTCCTCTGGTAAACTAAACCCTAGATATCACCGCGAGTCCCTAGTGGTCGAAAGACCTAAACCTGTTGTTGTGTCGTGAGCATTGGGGGAAGGCATATCGCTCCCAATTCCGTTGAAGATAGAAGGATGCGATGGTCGACTCGGATTGGGGAGTTCGAGGTCGACATTAAAGAAGAAGTTTCTCCCCTAGAGATTCCGGTTGGGGATTACGGTACTACTCACTGTAGAACCGGCCGCTATGCCCCTGCTGGAGCCGGATCGGATTATGGTGCAAGGTATCATAGTCCAAGGAAGGATCATGGTTTCGACCATGATCCTAACAAACAAATGCATATTATGGATATCAAAGAAGAAAAAAGAATCGGAAGTCGGATACGACCGGAGTGGGAAGCTGGCCGGCTTATCACAGAAGGTTACGGATACCGATCTGGAGCATGCCCGCCATCTTCACGAGTTGGGGCAGTTCTTGCGGACGGATAAAGTCCTGATGATAACACGACCGAAAATCGTAGGCGGATTAAAATGTCCCGTCTCTCCACCATCCATCTCAGACGGCCACGTGTCCCTTATTAGAGGACTATTCGATCAACTCAAACAAGCCGTCATTAACACCGGCGTGTTCGATCCGAACCAGTTGTTCGATCTGAAGGCAGACAGGTCGAAGGAGGCATCCAGCGCACTGCACGACCGCTTGATACCGTTCGTGGGCTGCTCTTCGTCAAAGAAAATGACCGCAACAACTGGAGTAGCGCCGCCCTCGCCGCCGGCAGCAAGCAGACCGGCCGGAATACACTCCGGTTCTTCTCAGTACGAATCTGTCCCTTCAGAAGCGGATTCAACTGACTCATCGGTAGGTTTTACCCGTATGACGCTTGGCCCAAGGGGAGCAGCGCGTGTGGCGACGGCCATGAGGTTTGGAGGATATGAAGATCCGGATACGCCCGAGCGGAAGAGAGCCAGTCAGTACAGCGTACAGGCCCGGACGGCGACGGCGGACCCAGAGCCGAAGGACGATGACGCGGACGGGCGAAGTAAGAAGGAATGTCGATCTCGCAGCCTGGCCGCCCCTCAAGTCGCCCCGGGAGTAGACCTTCAGGCGAGCCCTCAAGTGCCGGATCACCTTCATAACATGTTTTCGGCGATGATGAAGCGATACTTGGAAGAACAGCGTCGGCTGGGTGCCAGCTGCGGCAGTCCGGGTCACCGGACCAGCCGGCTCGTCGTGAAAGTCGGGTGCCCGAGCCAGTCCAGTACTATGCAAGGGAGCCAATTGACGAAGACATGGAGTCGGTGTAGTCCAAGCAGAGTGAACCCCGTGCCGCCCCGCCGAGCTGCCGGATAGGTCGCCGAACCGGACGGCGGCCAACGAATAGGAAACTGTCTGTTAGCGACATGGATATGGAATACGTCAAGTCGGCCAAGTACCACTACGATCCGGATGACCTGGACCTGGGGATGGCTCGCCGAGCCAACGTGGCCTCAGCCCAAGCGTTTGATCCGGACCCAGGGGCGATTACAAGGGTGCGAATGTCAGCCACGTCCAAGTTGAAGGATTTCACTGGACAGGACATAGGCGATGTCCAAGCCCGAGGATGGCTAAGCAAGACGAAGTCAGCATTTCTCAGAGACCGGACACCGATCTATGAGAAGTGCCTGATCTTCGGAGACTTGATGAAGGGTCCGGCTAAAATTTGGATGCGGACTATGAGAAGTGCCTGATCTTCGGAGACTTGATGAAGGGT
Source organism: Sclerospora graminicola (assembly GCA_001887855.2). NCBI lineage: Eukaryota > Oomycota > Peronosporomycetes > Peronosporales > Peronosporaceae > Sclerospora > Sclerospora graminicola. The sequence goes on from MIQA02024346.1 coordinate 9,356, forward strand.
CCGGCTAAAATCTGGATCCAACAGCTCAGCCGGGAAGTCCGAGTCGATTGGAAGGAACTGGTTGAGGCTTTCGGAGAGCAATACTGCAGATTGGGGATGTCGGTAGCACGCCAGTATTTCCACACCAAGAAGCGGGCAGATGAGACGCCTCTGGAATACCTCCATCGTCTAAATGTCGCTGGAATGAGGGCAAACATACCGGTTAAAGATGATGCCAGCCGGTCGGAAGCTGCCCGGGAACATGTGGAGCATTTCATCAGCACGTTGGACGATCGGGAGCTGGCGGACCAGCTGGCGTTACTGCGATTGAAGAATACCACGGATCTGGAACTGACGCTGCACACTTACCAAAGAGCGAAGAAGCGAGGCCCCAAGGCAGCAGTTGGAGCCGGCCGGTTCAAGTCCCGTTTTAACACGGATCAAGGAAGCCGGCCGCCATCCACCAGGACGGCCCGAGCCGTCCACATGGTCGCCCGAGAGTCGGATGCGACTAGTTCGGAAGAGAAGTACCAGCGGTCTGGGGGCGAATCTGAGGAGGAGCAGTACCGGTACCTGTTCTTGGCGGAAGCCAGTAGCCATCCAGCCTGCCAGCTTGGTCCAGCCAACAGAAGGGTTTTCCGGCTCGAACTGACCAGGATTACCCCAGACGGAAATGTACCCACTGTGGGTCCATCAAGCATGACGACCGGAGCTGTTGGAAGCGGCTGACCTGCAAGAAGTGCGAAAGGAAAGGACATCCGGCGGAACACTGTTTGTTCACCTGCAAGACTTGCGGGGAAGTGCACGAGGCTGGACTGTGCCCTATCGAAGAATTCTACAACCAGATGAAGAAGTGGTACGTCCCGACCCAAGCATGCTGGAATGTTGCCGCCCGGGGTGGAAAAGATGTTAAACTAGATCGCTCGCCCGGTTGGAATCTGGTTCGAGTCGAGCGGGCTAGTGTTAGTATTTATGCATATGTCGGTACGGTATGGAGGAAATCAAAGAGCAAAGCAAAGCGTAACCGACAATACATATAAGTTTGACGATTACGTCATCCGGTCCCCGGGCAGCACGGCTGACCCCTTCCTGGTGAGCAGTATACGGACGGACCAATATTTTTGGTCTGAAGTACTTATGGAATTGTATCTGTTACCATGCGAGTCGCAACGTTATTGGAAATACCATTCACCGAACAAGTGGTTCAATCAAGCGAATGCGGATGGTAAAATCAATAATCAAAAGGCCACCATGCTGTTTGACTCTGGTACAGAGGTGTCTATCGTTGACACCACCTTTGCTCGTAAGGTGGGGTGTGAAATAGACGAGACGAAGGGGAAGGAGTGTATCGGCATTGGAGAAAGCTCATACATGACCCAAGGAAGAACAAGAGTTAAGATTACGTTGGCTGGGTCTTTGGTGTATTACTTTACCGCCTGGGTGGGTAAGCTGGCTGGGCAGAATGCAATTCTGGGTATGGATTTTATGGTCCCGGTCGGCATACGGCTGGATTTATCGCATGGAACATTGACGTTGCCGGATGAGGTACAGATCCAGCTGGCCGGCCGGCGGCCCTTATACGGTGCCCATGTCCAGTTCCTCAAGTTAGGTCAGTTTGTAACGGTGCCAGTGGGAAAAGCGGTGGAAGTAATGGTACGACCACACGACAGGCGGCGTAAGTCATGGCTGACAAGGGGCGAGTGCTGGGTACCCTCGTTTGTTTAGGGGATGGTCATCTCAACTCTATAAGCGTGACCAACATCTCGGAAAGGCCCCTCGCCTTGCATGAAGACGTGATCATTGGAATGTGGCTGGCCGAGGACAAGGTGCCCCGCCGGCCGGGCTATGTCACTATTGGGTCAAGACGCTATATCGAGTGGCAAAACCTGGCCTTTCAGGCAACCACCGATTTGGTCAGCGAAGAGGAAGAATTGGAAGAGGACCAGATGCCGATGGTGGCTAAACCCGAGTACCGGACCCCCTCTAGGATATTGACGCGGAGCCGGCCATCACCGGATCCGGCGGAACGTACCGGTCGATCCTGCCCCGATCGCTGAACTGGTTATGTCCACTCCGTCGAAGGTGGACGAACGGCAGGATCAGGAGATAAGACAAAGTAGAGTCACGTATGCGGTCACCTCCAATGCCAGACGGCTTGATGAGCAAGATGAAACCAGATCAACCGATCCGGCCGATCAGGATTCGGAAATAGCCGGAGGCGAATTGACCGATCCGGCCGACCCAGATCCCGAATCACTCCAAGCTGACCAAGTCTGGATTCATGAAGGGGGCGAGCCATATGTTGAAGGCATGGATGATCAGATGGCGGTGCTACCTGAGGTAACCCCTTGTCCACCAGCAGTCGCTATCGATGATCTACAAGTTGGAGACCTAGATGTGAATACCTCGGAGGTGATCAGCAGGCTGAAGGATATCATATGGAAAGGAAACATCTGCTGATAGGCCCTGGAAATGCAATGCCACCGGCCGCCGATGGGGCGGTATGCGACGTTGATGTGGGTAACGCCAAGCCGGTAGCGCCAAGGTGCCCGACAGTCGCCCCACAGTAACAGAAAAAGCAGTCGGAGCTCTTTAAGGGATTGCTGGCCACCAAGATAATTCAGACGTCCACCTCGCCATGAGCTTTGCCCATTGAAATCATTATTAAGAAGAATGGGGTGGATATAAGGTTGTGTATCGACTACCGGCTGGTGAACCGGTTGACTAAGCTAATGGTTTCCCCGATGCCGTTGAAAAACGACTTGCTGGAGGACTTGGATAACGTTTTGTGGTATTGCTCGTTGGACATGGCTAGTGGATTCTGGGTGGTCTCTATGACCGATCGTGCACGGGAAATCTCTGCGGTTGTGACGCCCTTCGGGTTGTTCGAGTGGAACCGGATGCCGTTCGGCGTAAAAAGTGCTCCGCAGATTTACCAGCGGACAATAGATAACGCATTGTATGGCCACTTCAAGATCAAGGCGGACCAAGATCCTGCTCTGGTCGGTGATGTGTTCGCCGAAGGTGACCCGGACCCCGAGCTAAAACCTATGGTTTTGGGGCGGCGGTCCTACATTGATGACATTCTCGTGACGGTGACTACTTGGGATTATCTATGTGAGAAAGTGGAAAAGTCGATGATTACGTGTGAAAAGTGGAATCTTTCGATTAGTGTGGTAAAGAGTTTCTGGGGAAAAACTAAGGTGACTCATTTGGGGAATCAGGTTTCGATTGCTGGAGTGGAAGCTAATCCGAAGGATTCAGAGTCCTTGAGTAATCTGCCTTTCCCGCGGTCTTTGAAGGCCATGCAATCTTTTTTGGGCGGGCTTAATTACTAGAGTCGGTTAATTGAGAATTTCGCGGTCTATGCTGCGGTTTTGTATGAATTACAGGAGGTGGATTACCACAAGCTGAGAGAGCAGGATGGGCAAGGGGAAGTGCGAACCGAGCCAGCAATATCAGCCAATGGGATGCCGCCCGGGACAAATATTTCCACCATTGGGATGCCGCCCGGGTCAAATATTTCCACCAATGAGGTACCGCCCTTGTCTACCCAGACAGGCAGCCGGCTGCCTAATTTCTGTGCGGCCTGGCCGGATGATCACATGACCTGGGCGATGGTAGCCTTTGGCATGCTGAAAGCAAAGATGGCGACCACACCAGTCCTGAAGCATTTCGATGTTAATAAGGTGCCCGTGGTCATCTTCTATGCTAACAAGTGGGCTATCACAGCTGCCCTTGTGCAGGATCATGATGGAGTGAATTGCCCTGTGATGTTCACCAGCCGGACTCTGAAGGCTAATGAAGTTAAGTATGGGCTAGTGGATAAAAAGTTTTGGTTTATTACGGATCCTGAATGTTTGCTATACTATGCTGGTGTCTCGACCTATTAAGGTATTATCCAGACGGTCGACCCTGTCATGGCTTCTTACGGCGAATGGAATTGACGGTCGGCTGGGTAGATGGGCTGCTTTGCTGTCTCACTGGTCTCTAGAAGTAATCAAGTGTACCAAAGGACAAGAGGAGATACTGGGCACGTTAGCGGCCAGCATCACCACTAGGGCAGAAGTGGAGGAGGCTCGGATAGCCATAGCGCCTCGGAAACTGCCAAGACCATCCATCACACTCCCGCCACCAACAGTGGGACCGAAGGAACAACTGATGGTTCTGAGCTTTGACGGGTCAGGGTCAGCAAGCGTCAAGAAGGGAGTAGGTGCCTACTGTGCCATCCTGTGGAATTTGCCCGAGTGGAAATTGGTCGCTGCTGCTTCAGATTTCACACCTGGCATAACAGTGAATGAGGCAGAGTATCCAGGACTGTTACTTTGTCTAGATGTGTTGGCTGGCCGGACGGAGGGGCGGATCATCATATGCGGTGATTCCAATCTGGTGATCTGGCAAATCACGGGAGAAATAGACTGCAAGGCTCCCCGGCTAAGACTTTTGAGCGATCGGGTTATGTCCGCCCTGCGGAAATGGCCAGAACATGAACTGTTACATGTTAAACGGGAGTGGAACAACAGCGCAGACCATCTGGCTACATTGGCCATGCGTGATCAGGTCGGCCTCACCGTCTCGGATCCAGGTTCGTTAGACGGATTGGCAGAAATTAACAGGCTATCAGAGATAATCGGGCAGGCCGCCAGGTGCGAGGTCCATCCATCCGGATCCAACCATTTCAGAGAAGAAGAGTATGACGACCAGAACTGGGAACAAGACACTCAGACCCGGCCGGATCAGGAGATGCCCTACGGCAACAGGAGGTCCCTCTAAGCAGACCCTAAGCCGATCGGGCATGACTAACCGGGGTTAACAGTCGCAGTGAAGGATGGAGTGGGGATAAAAGAAGCATGGGTGGACATAGTGAAAGGAAAACAAAGGAAAGGAAAGAACTAAAAGAGTCAGGTTGCCCAAAGCTATGGACGATTATCCTTATTGGGGAGCCGATTCACTTGAAGTCCAGGATGGTCGAAGGGTCGTTTGCGGTATTGATTGCGCCAAGGATCTTGCCGGTCGATGGCTTTCAGAGATTCGGAAGGAGAGGCAGTCCGATCCGGTGCACCTAAGCCTGGGTACCACGGTCCGCCCTCTGCCGAACCTCTGCTCCGTCGGTTTGCCAGATGGAGTATAGAAGGAACAGGTCCAGGTCACAGACAACATCCCGGATGCCCTCCAAGACAAAAGCACATAAACGGACCCACGCTTCCTAGGCTCGTCCACGTCAATTCTTCTGGGCGGCGGAATATGCTCGGAGAGGCATGTCTTCTCACCTATCTTCTGCCGAGATGAACAGGAAATGGGTGGATTCCCAGATGGACTGACCATGGGTCACAGCAAATTTTTGGAACCTCGTTTGGAATTCGGTAAACCATGAACTGGACGGAAGTCCCATATCCGGCATATCAGTAGCCAAGATTTCCCTAGGCTCAGTTTCCATGAGCTTGTCAACGGCACCCGACCTCATCAGGTCAGGGCACCAAGTGTCGGATGGAAGCAGCTTGCGTGACTGAGCAAATATCCAGAGAGGTGGACGGGACAAATAGTGAGCAAGTTGAGAACTGGAAACATCGGCAAGACTCAGGTTTTTTAGCTGCTCGACCGGCCAGGGCAGGATATCGGACCGATCTGCCTCACTGAGGAAGCGTTCGTCAGGCATTCACAAAAGCGGAAATTTGGGTAGAGGTGGCGCAGGGGCCGGAGGGCTCCGCCGGATTTTGGGTTTGGCTGCCGTTCGACTGGATCGGCTTTTAAGACGAGATCCTACCGGAGCCGGACGCCTGGTTCTGGCCGAGGTCTTGGAGGAAGTTACTCTCAGGTCTTTCAGGTTGAGTGGCAACCACTGATCGAGGATGTCATCTCCATTCTCCTCTGTTTTCTCCTCTGCCATGTCTTGCCCCTTCTTCGTGCCTCTCCTCATTCCTTTCTGTTTCGCTCTCCCATTTTCCGTCTCGGCCGTACTGTTGGAGTTTAGGGAATGGGTGACCCGAGAGGTAGAGGTGACGGCGGTGTCGGGAGGCAAAGATGAACCGGTCGGTTCGTATTCTCCGGAGCCAAACCAGCGGGCGGTGGAGTCTGCAAATCGATAACCTGATTGGGATCCGGATAAGCCAGCGTCTGGCCACCAGAATTCAAGAGGCGACGACGGGTGTCCGCGCGAGTGCGTGACAACGCAGCAAACTTCTGCTGGTCGTTGTAATTCTCATCTTCATCGTCATCATCGTATATGTACCTAGGGGAGGGTGGATCTAAACCCGAGGATGAACCAGACGGGGAGCCAATCTTGGAACCAGATGGTGAAGCAGCTGCCGAGCCGGATGGCGAGGCAGCCCCTGAATCGGATGGCGGGTCAGTTTCCGAGCCGGATGCCGAGTCATCTTCGGAGCTAGACGACGAGCCAAGCGTGAGACCAGTTTTTTTCGGTGAAACGGGTGGAGATACGGCGGCGGCCTCCATTGCAAACAAACTATCATCGCTGTCCGACTCAAGCCCCCGTTCGCTAGCCGAGTTGCCCAAAAAACACATTGGTGCAGGAGGGAGGATTCACTCCTTTTTCTCCGTTTTGGAGGGGCCGAAGGCGGATCGGAACCGGCCAGGGATGGATTAGAGCTGGCCGGGCGTTTTCCGGTTTCTGATCCCGCGGATGCGGACGAGAGATTCGAACCAGCCAGGGGTGGATTAGGGCTGGCCGGAAGCTCCCCAGGTCCCGATTCCGCTGAGGCAGATGACTGGGATGGTTTCGGCGGGGAGGTTTTGCATTGATCCACCATCCCCAGGATGGCCAAGATGGCCTCTCGCGTACACAAAGGAGCCTGTAGGATGGGAGCGGTCTGAGTCTGAGTCTCCTCGATCCGGTCTTGCAGTTCGCATAACAGGGACCGGAACCGATCCTCTTTATTAGCAGGGCGGCTCAGTCACGGTCGGCCCGGATGAGCGCCATGATATCTTCTCTGAACCTGGTAAAGCCCAAAGCGCAGCCCTTGCTGCCCGGATGAGGCTCCTTGTTCCAGAGAAAAAACATGGTGGAGAGCTTGAGCATGAGATTCTCGCAGGTCGTCCCGGCCATTCCTCGTGGCGTCTAGCTATTGGGACACTTGGCGGTACCGGCCGCGAAGATGCAATAACTCTTGGGATGCGTCGGAAATCTCGGCGGACTGTTTTCTCAGCTGTTCCAACTATTGGACTGCGAAGTGAAACTGTAAGCGACTGAGTTACAACATAGGAGTGGGAGAATCACTTACGTTGGAGCTTTGAGCGGTGAACTAACTCCTTGTTGGCAGCCCGGAGAGGTTCGACGACGTCTGCCAGCGTGCGGAGGCGGTCCTTCTCTTTCGTCAGGCGGGCAACCTAACCTTCGAGATCGGTCACCTGCTGCTGAAGATCACTCGGTTTCGAGGAAGATTTCCGGGCGATAGCTTCGTCGGCCCGGCGGTTGGCGGAGGCGAGATGCTGGACCAAATCCGTTTGGATTTGTTCTAGACTATCCACTTGGGCGGCTAGCACCTCTATTCTTTTTTTCAGTCCCACCACTTCGGAGATGGGGGCGGATGGTGCAGCGGCCTATTGCAGGCGTCAATAAGCTGGCCTACAATGGCCCGAAGGCGG
>MIQA02024348.1:0-55928 GCA_001887855.2 Sclerospora graminicola
TTCTCGTTACGGCCACTACCTGGGATTTACTGTGTGACAAAGTGGAGAAGTTGCTGATTACGTGAGAAAAGTGGAATCTTTCGATTAGTGTGGTTAAGAGTTTCTGGGGAAAGACTAAGGTGAACTATTTGGGCCATCAGGTTTCGATTGCCGGATTGGAAGCTAATCCGAAAGATTTGGAGTCCTTGAGTAATCTGCCTTTCCCGCGATCCCTAAAGGCTATGCAAACCTTTTTGGCCAGCCTGAATTATTACAGTCGGTTCATCGAGGATTTCGCGGTCTATGCGGCGGTTTTGTATGAATTACGGGAGGTGGATTACCACAAGCTGAGAGAGCAGGATAGGCAAGCGGAAACACGAGCCGGGTCGGCAATATCAGCCAATGGGATGCCGCCCTTGTCAGCTATTTCGGCCAATGAGAAGGCGCCCTTCTCCGCCCCAAATAGGCGGCCGGCCCGGACGACCACTGCCTTTGGCATGTTGAAGGCGAAGATGGCGACTACACCGGTCCTGAAACATTTCAATGTTAAAAAGGTTCCTGTGGTCATCATCAACGCTAACAAATGGGCCATCTCAGCTGCCCTCGTGCAAGATCATGACGGAGTGTACTGTCCCGTGACATTCACCAGCCGGACCCTGAAGGCTAATGAAGTTAATTACGGATTAGTGGATAAAGAAGTTTTGGCCTTATTGCGGATCCTGGATGTGTGTTATACTATGTTGGTGTCTCGGCCTATCAAGGTACTATCTAGACGGTCGACCCTATCATGGCTCCTGACGGCGAATGGAATTGACGGCCGGCTGGGTAGATGGGCGGCTCTGCTGTCTCAGTGGTCCCTCGAAGTGATTAAGTGTACTAAGGGAGAAGAGGAGATACTGGGCACGCTGGCTGCCAGCATTACCCCAAGGGCAGAAGTGGAGGAAGCACTGATAGCGATAGCGCCTCGGAAGCAGCCTCGACAATCCATCGTATTACCGCCGCCAACAGTGGGACCCACGGAGGAACTAATGGTTTTGAGTTTTGACGGGTCGGCGAGTGTAAAGAAGGGAGTCGGGGCCTATAGTGCTATTGTGTGGAAGTTGCCCGAATGGAAAGTGGTCACGGCCGCCTCGGATTTCACGCCTGGCATCACGGTGAACGAAGCGGAGTACAGAGGACTGTTGCTTTGCCTAGATCTGTTGGCTGGCCGGACACAGGGGCGGATCATCATATGCGGTGATTCCAATCTGGTGATCCGGCAAATCACAGGAGAGATAGATTGTAAGGCGCCCCGGCTGAGACTGTTGAACGATCGGGTCATGTCCGCCCTGCGGAAATGGCCGGAACATGAACTGTTACATGTCAAACGAGAGTGGAACAACAGCGCAGACCATCTGGCCACCTTGGCCATGCGAGATCAGATCGGTCTCACCGTTTCGGATCCAGGATTGTTGGACGGATTGGCGGAGATGAACAAGCTATCGGAGATAATCAAACCGGCCGCTAGGTACGAGAACCATCCGCCCGGATCCAGCCGCTCTGTAGAAGACGAATATGGCGACCGGGGCTGACAGGGCGTTCAGACCCGACCGGACCAAGGGATGACCTGCGGCAACAAAAGGTCCCTCTAGGCGGGCCCCCAGGCCGGCTGGACGAGACTAACCACGGTTAGTAGTCAAAGTAAATGTTTGGAGTGGAGATGAAAGAAGCACGGATGGATATATTGAAAGAGAAATGAAAGAAACGAAAGAATTAAAATAATCCCGATTGCTCATCCTTATGGACGATTGTACTTGCCGCGGAGCCGAGCCACTCAAAGTCCAGGGTGGTCGGAGGGTCGTTTGCGGTATTGATTGCGCCAAGGATCTTGCCGGTCGATGGCTTCCAGAGAAGCGGAAGGAGAGGCAGTTTGATCCGGTGCACCTAAGGCTGGGTACCACGTTCCGCCCTCTGCCGAGCCTCCACTCCTTCGGTTTGACAGATGGAGTATAAAAGGAGAGAGAAACAGGTCCAGGTCACAAACTCCATCTCTGATGCCCTCCAAGACGAACGCACATAAACGGACCCACGATTCGGAGGCTCGCCCACGTCGATTCTGGGTAGCGGAATACGCTCGGAGAAGCATGTCCTCTAGCTTATCTTCTGCCGAGATGAACAGGAAATGGGTGGATTCCCTGATGGACTGGGCATGCGTCACAGCGAATTTTTGGAACCTCGTCCGGAATTCGGTAAACCATGGGCTGGACGGAAGTCCCATATCCGGCATCTCAGTAGCCCAGATTTCCCAAGGCTCAGTTTCCATGAGCTTGTCAACAGCACTCGACCTCATCAGGTCAGGGCACCAAGTGTCTGATGGAAGCAGCTTGCGTGACTGGGGAAATATCCGGAGAGGTGGACGGGACAATGAGTGAGCGAGTTGAGAACTGGAAACACCAGCAAGACTCAGGTTTTTCAGCTGCTCGACCGGCCAAGGCAGGATATCAGACCGATCCGCCTCACTGAGGAAGCGTCCGTCAGAAAACTACAAAAGCGGAAGTTTGGGGAGAGGGGACACAGGGGCCGGAGGGCTCCGCCGGATCTGGGGTTTGGCTGCCGGTCGACCGGATCGGCTTTTGAGACGAGATCCTGCCGGAGCCGGTCGCCTGTTTCTGGCCGAGGTCTTGGAGGAAGGTTCTCTCAGGTCTTTCAGGTTGAGAGGCAACCACTGATCGGGGATGTCATCCCCATTCTCCTCTGTCTTCTCCTCTGCCATATCTTGCCCCTTCTTCGTTCCTTTCTGTTTCGCTCTCCCATTTTCCGTCTCGGCCGTACTGTTGAAGCTTAGGGAGTGGGTGACTCGGGAGGTCGAGGTGACGACGGTGTCGGGAGGCAAAGATGAATCAGTCGGCTCGTATTCTCCGGAGCCAAAACCAGCAGGCGGCGGAGTCTGCAAATCGATAACCTGATTGTGATCCAGATGGGCTACCATTTGGCGACCAGAATTTGAGAGGCGACGACGGGTGTTCGCGTGAGAGCGGGACAACGCAACAAACATCTGCTGATCGTCGTAATCCTCATCTTCATCGTCATCATCGTATATGTACCTAGGGGAGAGCGGATCTGAACCCGCGGGTGAACCAGAAGGGGAGCCCATCTTGGGACCGGATGGCGAGGCAGCCCCTGAACCGGATGGCGGGTCATTTTCCGAGCCGAATGCCGAGTCATCTTCTGATCTAGACGATGATCTAGGCGTGAGACCAGTTTTCCCCGGTGAAACGAGTGAAGATACGGCGGCGGCCTCCATAGCGAAGAAACTATCGTCGCTGTCCGACTCAAACTCCCGTTCGCTAGCCGAATTTTCCAAATAACATTTTTTGTGCAGGAGAGAGGATTCACTCCTTTTTCTCCGTTTTGGAGGGGCTGAAGGCGGATCGGAACCGGCTAGGGATGGATTAGAGCTGGCCGGACGTTTTCCAGTTTCTGATCCCGCCGATGCGGATGAGAGATCCGAACCAGCCAGGGGTGGATTAGAACTGGCCGGAAGCTCCCCAGGTCCCGATTCCGCTGAGGCAGATGACTGGGATGGTTTCGTCGGGGAGGTTTTCCATTGATCTACCATCCCCAGGATGGCCAAGATGGCCTCTCGCGCACACAAAGGAGCCTGTAGGATGGGAGCGGTCTGAGACTGGGTCTCCTCCAGCCGGTCTTGCAGTTCGCATAGCAGGAACCGGAACCGATCCTCTTTATCCAACAGGGCGGCGCAGACACGGTCAGCCCGGATCAGCTCATCATGAGTGTCATGATATCTTCTCTGAACCTGGTAAAGCTCAGATCGAAGCTCTTGTTGCCTGAAGGAAGCTTCTTGCAACTATTGCTCCAGAGAAAAAAATATGGTGGAGAGCTTGAGCATGGGACTCTCGCAGGTGGTCTCGGTAATCCCACGTGGCGTCTAGTTCTTGGGACACCCGGTGGTATCGGCCGCGAAGATGCAATAACTCATGGGATGCATCGGAAATCTTGGCGGACTATTTTTTCAGCTGTTTCAATTGTTGGACTGCGAAGTGGCACAGGCATGGAAACTGTAAGCGACCGAGTTACAACATAGGAGGGGGGAAAGGACTTACGTTGAAGTTTTGAGCGGTGAACTAACTCCTTGTTGGCAGACCGGAGGGGTTCGACGATGTCAGCCAGCGTGCGGAGACGGTCTCTCTCTTTCGGCAGGCTGCCGACTTGGCCCTCGAGATCGGTCACCTGCTGCTGAAGGTCACTCGGTCCCGAGGAGGATTTAAGGGCGATAGCTTCGTCGGCCCGGCGGTTGGCGGAGGAGAGCTGCTGGACTTAATCCGTTTGGATGTGTTCCAGGCTATTCACTTGGGCGGCTAGCACCTCTATTCTTTTTTTCAGCTCCACCACTTCGGAGGTAGGGGCGGAGGGTGCAGCGGCCTGTTGTAGGCGTCAGAACGCTTCCCTACAATGACCCTAAGGCGGGTTCTTTCATCCACTGCTTCCTGACGGCTACGCCTCAGCTCGTAAATTCGGGGCTCCGTGCGATCCAGCATTGTGCAAAGGGTTACGCATCTCTGCGCCAGAACTTTGGAGTCGGCCTGACAGGATCGGAGATCTGCCTGAAGGGAAGAAATGGTGGCCCTCAATCTGTCCCGGTCACCGCAAGCCCTACCGTGAATGCGGAGTGCAGTGTCAAACCGCCAGCTGGGAACAGCACCAGATCCGGAATAAGGGATGAATCCGGCGGCCCTGCGACTTCCACCCCGCTGGCAGGCGAGTCATCATCCACCAGAGTAACTCGACATATGTTATCTTTGTCGACTTGCAAAACTTAAAATATATCAAGATAAGGTCAGCGTCTACGGATGAGACTTCAAGCCGGCCGGAAACCGAGCTCATGGAAATCGCCATAAATCGGACAGATGACGTACCAAAGCGATGCATGCGTAAGAAGGATAAAAAAGACTTGTGTCAGGTGAGGTTGTGCCTCAACCGTTGTGCGGCTGCGACAAGACTCAGGGAAGGCTGTGGTGAAGTGACTTGCGAATTAATCAGCGGGAAGGTATGAAATACATTCGACCGAGGGCACCTTCTGATTGTTAAAAAATGCGGACCAAGGGCGTAGGCAGTCGCCAAGTGTACCCACCAGCAGCAGGACGGTGTCAAGCATGGAATCGGGCCAGATGGGTATGGTCGAGATGTTTGTAATTGGGCTAGCTGTAGATGGGCCGTCCGGGTCAGGTGAGCCGGATGACCTCAGCAAGTGGATGACCGAAGGGCGGATTGTTTGGAAGGTGTATGTGCGAAGGGTCCTGAAAAAAGGGTGAGTTTTACAGAGGACGGATGAGGCGCCGGAGTTGGACGTGGAGCTGCTAAGGAAGAGTTAACGTCAGCGGTCAAGTGAGCTTATATGGATGGCTATCCGGGGCGAGCCGGTCATTTGATGTGCGGTACACCAAGGAGCATCCAGTCGATCCGACTGGGTTGGTGTACAATACACAAAGAGCATCCGGTCGATCCGGCCGATCCGGCTGGGTTTGGTGTACGGTACCTAAAAGAGCAGCCGGTCGATCCGGCTGAGTTTGGTACACAATACACAAAAGAGTATCCGGATGAAGATAACTAGGCCACTTAAGGTAAGACACATTACTATTCAGTCGGGCTATTTTAGGTTACACAAAAGGGAGTATTGGACAGGGATAAAAATCAGTATACGTTTCGCTTTCTTAGACACAAGTCGCTTTCATTGGTTCACAGCGGAGGACTAACAAGGTCTCCTCTTGCTGCTATTGGTTTCCCCTGGAAGGTTAAAGTAACCCGCCGGAAGTCCCGTGACCGGGAGTCGCTGCGTTGTGTATACTCACAATCAATCGCGGTTTCTGTGAGCCCCACTTTCTTGCAAGTAGCAACACGGGTCTCGCCAATTTTTTTGCTAATATAGCACAGAATGCGAGTTTCTCTTCAAATGACCACCGAGTAAAAAAACTGGAGCGCAGTCCAAACTCTACAAAATTTGGGCTGCTAACATCACGGGTAGCTCCTTCGCACATGTTCTCGTCTCTCCGATCACTTCCGTATTGTTGACATCGACGTGATTGAATCGATCATTGCTGCATCCATGCTCGACGGCGCACATGAGATTTAAACGCTTCCGTATGTCCAACCAATCGCTCCACTAGCCCGTCCAACACACATTGCGCACAGGAACATTCTTTACGACGTCACGAGACTCAGGGCATGACAGTGAGGAACGGAACCAGTTACTGATACAGTATCCGCAAAACGTGTGTGAGCACCGTAGCGTTGCACTGCAATGAAAGTATTCGAGACAGACGCGACACATCAAAAGCCGCTCGCGTTCGACTTTTCCACGTTCTTGAGGGCTTTTTGCAGCAGTGCTAGCATCTTTTTCAGTTGCAGCTACTACTTCACTTTCTTCTCCTCGGCGTGAACGTTTCGTTCTCTGCTGACTACTTGGCGTCTCTTTTCGTTTCTTTTCTCTGCGGTATCTGCTATCTTTCCTGGACTTGTGCTTTTGCGATAGAGTTTGTGGCAGCGGAGTCACAATATTTCCATCCCCCCCGGAAGTCCCTTCGGGTTGGTAATGTGGTGGAAGTCAAAGGGGAAAAACGAGGTGTCATCTTTGCATGGCGCATAATTAATGATGCATCGGAAGCGCCTGCTGGTGCACGGGTTGTGTACGATATTTTGCCCCACAGTCCTGGTTACAGGTTAATAAGGGCACGTTTATAATCACCCCCAAAACCATAGACTCACCCCCAAATTACAGTAGAACCCATATTAGTTACGAAAAAACGAGCAAAATACACAGCCAGATGATTTAGAGGAAGGATATAAAAGAACCTGTTGCTTGGTTGTGAAACTTGGGTTGTGAAACTTCTTGTCGTTTTGTATGCACACTCCATGACTTCGCCGCAAGACGACCTACAGTCACCATGGCAAACATCCATGCTAGGCAAATACTCAACAGTGGCGACAATTGACGAGGTGGAGACGAAATTCAGCGATCTATAAATCGTTCACATAAAGGAGACTGAGGAGTACATTTTGTACGGTCTGCTTATATAGTCGCACCACTAAGAAAAATACGCATCATTTCCAAGCAAAATCGTCGCGCAGGCGCGAGGCTGCTAGCATGCACATGGGCACGGACGTCATTACGAATGGAGAGCTCGAGTCAGTCGGGTCTGCCTTATCGCGTACAGCCATAGTTAACAGCGTCTCTAGCTTCTCCACTTCGTCTTAGTTAAGCATTGCCAACGCTGAGAACGAGATCATAGACTTTGGGAATGACGAATTCGCCACAATGTCCACGATCCACATGGCGTAAAAGGCACATCTGCGGCCAGTTGGTGTTCATTTTCAAACGTTAGGTGCTGCTCATGGTCCCGGAGGACTGAAAAAACGCGCTCGTGTACAATACCATCACTGAATTCCTCAACGAGTCTGGTAAAAAGCGCAAGGGTAATAAGTCTACGTCAGTAAAGCAACCCAATGGTAGAATAATAGAAAAACATACTCGACGTTATCCACCTCGTGAGGGTCAGAGAAGGTAAATGTCGCTAACAGCGCCGTCGCGACAAGCACGAGGAAAACTTTCTTCACTTTCATTTTGATCACAACATTATAAAAACGATAGAACAGAATAGGAGATACACATACACATACCTTTGATATTGGCTGTACGGAGGGGGGGGGCTTCTTCATAGTACCTCTTACATGTATTTAGGTACGGTAATAGTGTTAGTAAAAGTCATCGAGCCGTGAGACTTAACCTAGGTACTTGTGAAAATGGTTTTTGCTCGTAATTATTTTGTAATTACATAAGTCAAGAATTGAAAGCGCATCCCGACGAGAACTGCAACCACTGGCCAAAGAGCTGCAGCTGTACCGTGGAAATGCCAAATCCGAATTCATTGTGAAATTCATAATGCAGTTCCTGAACGACCATCCCGAGGAAGGCGATCAGCAGATACTGAGTGTACTGGGCTTTTGTGAAGGCTCGTCACCAATGACGCCACCTAAACCAGAGGAAATGATTTTGAAAAGAAAATCCCGTGGAGACCAAAACTCGAATCTGATATGAAGCAGAAATCACATATGCCGCATACAGACAAGATGAATCCTTGCTAGACGCAACTTTCTTTTTTTCTCAAATAGAACCTCCCCCTCGAATATAACCCCACGTTTGGGTGGGGTTATAGTGATAACCCCAGTGGGGTTCTAATATAGGTTTTACAGTAAATCAGTGTTAACTTTCAGATCCAGGACCACTTGCAAAAACAGGACCAGGACCCCTTCTAGTTTAGGCGGATGTACATAAGTGGTCCAGATGTACTAAAGGGCATCCTCATGTATCACCGCTGTTAGCATTGCAATGAATCGCGCTCTTCCACGGAATCCAGTACGGATTACCATGGATCTAAATGGAGAAGGTAAGTTCAACGATGAATTGAAGACAATTACGTGGTGTATATCCTGAATATTTGACAAATTCGATGTCTGTGCACCCTAGTGTCGCTCACTTCGACGTCCAATCGGCTGTTAAAGCGGATGGTTGCTTACATTTTCCTCATATCCATCGTCCGTGCGTTGGCTTAAGTAAGCTATCGTCGATCATTTTTCAATGGATTGGACGACCTCGACGAACGCGGGTAGCAAAGCAGCAACCGATTGCCAAGTACGAGCGCAACATGCAACGTACTTTACTGGAACATTTACTCGAAGCTCAATTCGTGCTCTATCGCATTCCATTCGCTGCCATTGAAAACGTTTCGGGTGCAAATGCGAGTCCACAAGCTGTCTCTGAAAATGACGGCAATACCTTTGTAAGAGAAGAAGACGAGCGGTCAAAAGAAACGCAAAATCATGACAAGTCAATACCGGACGAACTCACATACCAAAGCGTCGGTGATTCGGACGCCGAGACGTGTCCAATTTGTCTGGATGATTTCGAACATGGCGCTGATGTAAAAGTTCTTCCATGTCAACATTTTTTTCATGTAGATTGCATCAATCCGTGGCTTGAAGGCCGGAGTGGACGCTGTCCCTTCTGTAAACAAGATGCAATTGCTACGAGTACGGTCGAAACGATGTCGTAGTTTCATGCCATGACGAGTATATGGCTCATACTGTTTCTTGTGTTTGTAGTTGCTGGAGCGTCCAAGACGATTTGGGGGTTCCCGCTGCCCAGACTTGAGCAGATCCATCAATAGGAACATGTACGTTTGCCATTGTATCTGAAACTTTTCCTGAAAGGAATGGATACTGACATGAATGTAGTGGATTCATACGTTCTTTCTCATGCTACCTGCTATTTTGGTTCAGCTGTTTAATTGTCATTGCGTCCATTATCGTAACCATGTGGCCCTTAAAGCTTTGGACCTTTGTTTCTCCGTGCTTCCATCGTCTTTTTTTATCAATGAAAATGGCATGGTGGACAAATCCTTCGGTATTTATCATGAACAATTCCAGCGATGGCTTGGGTGAATTATATCCTTTGTAAATGCATTTTGATGAGATTTCATCTCCATGTTTAAAGAGTCTTGACAAGGTTGACAGATGAAGAGAACGCGGTATTTAGGCTAAGAGTGATCGCTCGTTATTCAATTGGGTCAACGATACGTCGTATCGTTGACCCAATTGAATATTGTCCGTTCCATTTAGAGCGATCAAGTCGGTAGACACCAAGACATTTCCTTTCTTATCAAACATAGCTCCAAGCTTGCTCGCTCGGAATAGGTTGGTGATTATGGATGCCCTTACGTACATCTGGACAACTTATGAACAACCGCCTAAATTAGAAGGGGTTCTGGTCCTGCTTTTGCAAGTGGTCCTGGATCTGAAAGTTTACACTGATTTAGGTCCTGGTTCTGACATTTACCCTCAAAAAACGCCCAATTAGCACTGCAAAAAATACGACGATGATGTCGCGTGTATGTGCTACATTTCAATCCAACTTTCACGTTAAACGATAGAGGGGTTAGAGAATGGCACCAATTTTTAGTAGTGCACATTCTCCGTCCGAACAGAGAAGTGCCATTACAGTGGTGAATTATTGATAACTTAGTTAACATTGATTTGGATGAAAGATTTTTAACAGACTCGAGTCCTCGTTTCTTTCAAACGCACATGTTGTCATTATACGTCGAAAATCTAAGTACAAGGTTTTGCCATTCAGGATTAATTTAATCGAGCCTTTTATGTTGTGAAATTAGTTCGGTTTTATTTGACTAAGTCCGATTGGGTGCCCAAATCAATTTAATGAGACGGTGCCCTTAGTGTTTCCCTAAATATATAACTTTTAAGTTATGGTAATATATCTGCTGTTATCTTCATTTTACATCATTGGTTTCATTTGTGCCTGTGGGCACTTTGCTGTATACAAGATGTTCTCACGGTTGGAAATTCGCAGATACGCGCTGGTAGGCTAGTCTTACCTACCTGTCTTCAAACTGTTTACGAAATTAGGGTCAGTAGTGGACCAGGTGTACCACTTTGTGTACCCATAATTAGCAATACGGTAATTAGGTCTTGCCAATACCTAAATAATCACTTAATAGAGGAAGACAACCCACGCTTCCGGGACTTGGCTGGGAGTGTATATTTTACATAGACTTCGATCCCTGCTCGTCTACTTTGGGAGTTAGTGCCCCCTGTCATATCTCATCTACACCCTTATATTCTACCTGCCGCACGCCCTATATATATTCGGGTAGCTCTATATATACTATCTTACCTTTTCGCATGTTCTGATCCACAGCGGGTAGTCGCTCTCATACCTATTCCAACACACACACCCCTCGACACCCGCGCCTGATCTCCCTTGCTTTCCTATTCGTGAGTCTACAGCCCCGCGCTGACTCACCATTCCTTTCTATGAGCCTACTTGTTGGCAGTTGAAGCTGTCGACTGAAGTGTGAGCTGTGTTTCGATTTTTAGCCTTTCTATTACACTTTAGAAATAGGAACATTTTTAACGAACACGCTATGCAGACACTGGCAAAACTACTTTGGTGACGCGCAATCGCGTAGGAATCAAGGTTAATGCAATATATTTCAGTTTTACATTTACCTTCGTTTGTTCTAGTGCGTTCCGTACCTTTTGTTACTTTGCGGAATAAATTCAACAGGTTATAGGCCCAATGCCGTAGAAAGAAGGAACGGATGATCTCTCAGGAAGGCAAGCGACTACTGGAAGTATGGTCTTGGAAGCCCAAGAGTTTCGGTCAGCGACGAAGAAAAACAAGACGTGGATGTTCGTGATGAACATCACTAAGCACAAGAAGAGATGAAGAACTTGATAAAACTCATGACAAAGATGAATGAAAGGTTGGAAAAGTTGGAGTCGCCGAAGATTGACGTATATCCGCGAGGGATGGATAGTTTCTTTCGTAATGGAGGTAATGGAGAAAAGAAGACGTACGCGTTTGGAATCTTTGGATGAAGGCATGGACGGAGGAGGAATACCTCAGCACAACCGAATGGCTGTGGGTCAAGTGCAATACGCGCAAGGGTGGAATACGAATAACGGAAATTTTGCACCACCAAGGCGAATTCCCACTGCACGGGAAATGAAGTTACAAATTAAAGAAATTACGGGAATTGAATTATACAAGGGGCTTGAATCAAATTTCAAGGAGTGAGGTTTGCGGTTTATGCGACAAATAGCCATGGCACAGAGCACCAGCGGCTTCCTTTGGAACGAAGGAGTGAAAAAGGATGTTTTGGGACACTACTTGGGAGGAACAGCGAAGAAATACTTCTACAAACAAGTCGGGACGTGGTAGGATGTTAACCCATCCCTGTGCTATATCGTGGATCAAATGCTTGAGGCATTCAAGACTAGCATATCTACAGCGCAAGGAATGAAGTTGCTTACCGCTAAAAAGGATGCGAGAAGGACGTGGTCTGAACACTTGCTTTATCTGGTCGCAGTGAGCAAGACGCCAGGGTGCAAGGAAAAATTGATCCTGGAGAGCGTACTAAAATACCCTGCACCTGATCTACGTAGAGTAGTATCGGCCAGATAAATCCAATACGATTGGATCATCTAAACTATGCAAAAGAACTCGTGCAATTTGCGCAGAGGCTAGAACAGGACTTAAATAGCAGGGCACTAAACCGCGACATTGTAAATCAAGTGTAGCACAAGGAGATTAAGAAATGTTTCAAGTGCGAAAACCCCGGACATATCACGAGAAACTCGGTCAGGAAATAAAGGAAAGGAAGGGAAAAAGGGCGAGGCGTAAAAGTTAGGCTGTGCGTCCAAGATGAGGCGAGCAAAGTAGACCCGGAATGGTTTCTAGACAGTAGAGCTAGTCGGCACTTAATCAAAGATAAGAATACGCTCGAAAATACAGAAGAGTGCAATTTGGAATGCGTGCGACCGGATCAGATAATTTTACGGTTATCGCTAAAACGATCAGTGATTTTAAATGTGAAGGCCGGTGGAGCAGTACATCAAATACGGCTCACTGACGTGTACTACGCTGAGAACCTGGCCAAACATATTATTTAGTATGACAAATTGGAAGAAAAGGGTTTCATATTAAGTTACAATGGTAAAACAGGTCCCTAATAGAAAAGGACAATAGAGAGATCGTTTCGACGTGGAACGAAAACACGATGTGCTTGTGGTTGGTACTTCAAGACCCAGATAGAAATAAATTGATGACATGTATTTTCCGGCAGTGGAATATATGGAAATTAATCGGAAAATGACGTTCAAGAAGGGCCCTTGATGCATTTTCACTCCCGTTTCGGACACCTCAACTTCGATACGATCGCAAAAATGGCGAGAGACCCCAATTCGGGGATTAAACTCACCGACAAGGTGAGGCGCAATTATTTTACCTGTGCAGAAGGAAAACAATCAAGGTTTAGCGCAGCAAAGCTACTTGTTCTGCGAAACATGGTTGGATTGGTTTCATAGATAGCGGAGGCGCGCTGAGAAAGAGTGTTGGAAGTTGAAGTTGGCGACTGAAGTGTGAGTTGTGTTTCTACTTTTTAGCATTACTATTACACTTTAGAAATAGGTACATTTATAACGAACACGCTTTGCGTACAGTTGCGAAACTACTTTGGCGACGCACGATCGCGTAGAAATCAAGGGAAATGCATGATAATGTATTTCAGTCTTACATTTACCTTCGTTTGTTCTAGTCCGATCCGTACCTTTTGTTGCTTTGTGGAATAAATTCAACACTTTTGTCCTAGAGTAACTTAAATTTTACAAATTTACTCCAAAAACAAACGAATCTCTCAAACGTTTTATCCCCAGGACATAAACTTAGAGACCGACAGTATAAGCCAATTGTGCACTTAAAGTGAAGAAATGACCAAAGTCGCCTTTCGACCAGTTCTTTCGGAGATATGACGTTGGCTGCGTAAGCGGCGAGTGTTTCTTGGTATCTGGTTATATAGGTCATGCTTATGTGTAAAGTTTGGCGTCCGTCGAGCAACTTGGTTACGAGTAGCCAGCGCTTGAAAAAAAAGGGGAAAATTAATATATTTAGAAGTGAGATATAGAAGTACATTTATAAGGTTACTCTATACCACTACTTCCTACTTATGTAGTCCTACTTATATTCCTACTTACGTATTCCTACTAATGGCTACTTCCTTTTCTTTTTCAACCAATCCGAAAATAACACTTCCATAGAGCGAAAATTAATTCACTCTATCACAGCCGCTCCTTGCAAACCTAAAGCAACCGCGGGCAATAGCGGGCAGCAAACCATTCATTTCCTGACCTCCATATCCAAACACAAGAGCTAATTGTCCACATTTCCATCTTGACAATATTGAATTATCCTCGATGCCTCACCTCTTTCCAATGTGTAATGTAGCTTGGTATTCCCTGGTCATCCGATTTTTTATCAACTTGGACCACGCTCCACTCTGTTCGTAAGCTCGTCGTGATTTCAGGATAAATGAATAATGCCTAATGCCTTGACCTGCTTAACGACACAAGCAATCTAGCAGAATAATCTTGCATAAATCTCAATGAATGGGTCCAAACCAAAGATGCAATCGTAATATCAGTTTCTTTGCCTTGGATAGAGTCAGTAGTAGCAATACTAATCACTAGTTTGTCCATATGCCTTCCTTTCAACTTGTAAACTTCATGCCGTATGCTATCCACTTGTCTCTGATCTGGTGAGGTTATTAGCAAAGTGCGCATCTTCGGTCGAACCACTTCTTCCGTGTCCAAACTTAATGTCTCGTTTATTCGCCGAATTAGCTCCAACGTTATGGCCACTTCAATAAAAGTTTGCAGCTCATTCTTATGAGTTTTCAGCCACACTTCCCGTTACCAGATCATCATGTGTACTGATCCATATGACATGTTCTGAGCCCAAAACATATCTTTCGGTTTGTCTTGAAATTCTCCCTCTCTATTCGGCGCACGTCACTGAAGGCAACTTCAATTCTTTCAAAAATGCTTTAGCTGAGGAGGCTCTATCCACTATCTTGTATAGATATATGTCTGCAGAAATCTTGTGATCTTACAATGGCTACAAATTTCGGCTGTCATGGTGATACCATAAAACGTTGGAGCTTCGTGCCTTTGAGCCCTGTGATGCTCTAATGTACGTACAATTGACCAAGTTCTTTTGTGGCGCCGTTCCATTTCGTGGTAGTTGTGTCTTTTTTCTTCGACCAGAGGTGTATAAGCGTATAATTGATACGGGTCACCAATGGCTAGCATCACTTCAGTTGTGGGATGTAAAGCTTCAGTTGCGCCAGTTCACAAGACTACACCCCTTCATCATTAATAACAAGGTGGAATTGCAAAGAACGATATTCCCGTCGACTCAGATGAGATAGTGTGGCCACGATTATTCAGGTTTTACTCCACACACTATACAAAGCCTTCGTCATAACTGCCTTGCTATGACGAGTCCATCCGGTAGTCCGCAAACGTTCTCTCTCCATTCGTTCGATCTCGCTGATGAAACGTTTCTTGCAATCTTCAGCTTCCAGCATTTCGCCTTTTGGTGTTCCCAATCGCAATATAGCGTTGGTTTTTACATTATTCGTTGCCAATAACTTCCGTAAAAATTTGTCGATGGCGGCATTTGTCTCGGAGACTATTGCATTTTTTTATTTGGGTATGTCTTCCAAAAAGTTGCTACTAACGATGCAATGGTGGATGTTTTTCCACACTCATAAGGTCCTCGTGCCGGGATAACACCTTTCTTTGTCAGCCCTTCGTTGACCACCTTGCATTGCTTTGCATCAAGGTTTTCTCGCACAATGTGTATATGTTCTGCCCCCGGTTGCTTCTTCAGTCAATCTACGCTTGACTGCATCAAATGCATCTTGGCACTGGGTATCCCAGTGCCATTCGACATCTTTCTTAAGTAATTGAGAAAGAGGTCGGATTAAACCGGCATAGTTGCACGAATATTTGTGCAAGTATGTCGCCAACCCAAGGAACTTTCGAAATTCCTTGACGCTGTTTGGCGTAGGCCATTCAACGATCACCCTGATCATTTCTGGATCAGGGCGCACTCCGTTCTTGCCTACAAAGCAGCAAAGAACGGGTATCTAGGGCCCAAGTGCTTGTGCATAAGCTCTAACACCTGACGTAGATGTTCTTTATGAACATCTACATCAGTCTTACCATGTTCAGCCTTACTATGGATGAACACGTCGTCAAAGTAGCTCGGTGCGAATTCTCGCACCGGGCGCAATAGATGCGTGACGCATCTATTGAAGGTGGCAGGGGCATTTCGAAGCCCCTGTGGCATCACAAGCCACTCCCAAAGCATACCGCTTGGGGTGCTTACAGCCGTGAGAGGAATATCTTTCTCACGCATAAGGATTTGGTAGAAACCATCCCTTAAATCGAGAGCACTGAAAACGGTGCTCCCGCTCATGCCATCGATGATGACATCCTTTCTCGGTATCGGCGTCTGCGCCGGTACCGTGGCTGCGTTCAGCTTATTGAAAGCATGAACGATCCTCCACCCACCAGTGGATTTCTTAACGCAGAAGATGGGG
Source organism: Sclerospora graminicola (assembly GCA_001887855.2). Lineage (NCBI taxonomy): Eukaryota > Oomycota > Peronosporomycetes > Peronosporales > Peronosporaceae > Sclerospora > Sclerospora graminicola. The sequence goes on from MIQA02024348.1 coordinate 15,996, forward strand.
CTGGAGTGCGGTGAGGTAGACTCCCGCACATGCCCCGCCTTGCGACGAGTTTCAAAGAACTCGTCGATGGCTTTGACCAAGTCACGCGGCAATGGCATTGCCGCGTGACACAGTACTTCGTGCCAGGCACGAGATCAATTTCGTGCCCAGTTCCCTTATCCTAAGGGAGCTCGCAAGGTATTTCTTCTGGGAATACGTCAGCGTATTCCCAAAGTACTTCGTAGTACGGGGAAGTCACCTTAAGCGACTCCCAGCTCTGCGCTTCAAAGCGCTGAACTTTGGTTTGATCATTGGGAACGAGTTCGTTCCCGATGCCTTCTAATTGCAAAGTGGATATTCGCTCGCGAATATCCACAACCTCATCAGATGCGACAATGACGCAGATCTGTTCGATCTGATCATTTAGCAAGTTCTTTACGAACTTCTTCCAGCTCAAGGCTGGAAGGGCCATCACCTCTGAACTTAGGTTCGGAGGGTTGTCAAGTGTGAGAGACTGGGTAGCTAATCCAGTCTCTGTCTGCGTCAAGACGTTGATCGTCTCGACGGACACAGCTGCGAGATCAGACGCACTCGTCTGATCTGCTGCCTGATCTTTAGCACGGTGATTATCACACGTGCACATGGCATTCTCCTCATGGTGACCACTGTCTACCATGGTGCTCGTGCACTCACGACTGCTCTCAGTCGTGATTTCTTCATTTTCGACACGGAAGTCATTTACTTCCGTGACGGTTTCATTATTTTCACGGTGGGTGTTTCCCACCGTGTGTATATTCTCTATACCACGACCGTCATCGGTCGTAGTAGTAACTTCAACACGGGAGTGTTTTTCACCCGTGTTGCACACATTACTGACACGCAACGACTCGTTCGTTGCGTGTGTAAGTCCCTCTGGACTTTGATCAGCGGGTGTACCATCCGCTGACCTAGTCGGATCAGACCTGGTGGTGCCATCGCTACCCACCAGACTGTCTGACTCTGCGGTTGTATCATTAGATACAGCCGGATTACTCACAGGGTGATCAGATCCTGTGAGACCGCCGCAGTCGATCGACAGGTTTACCCAGTCGATCGTTGGTTGATGCTTGGACATCCAAGGGATGCCCAAGATCACATCGAACTTGTCGTCAAGATCGAGGACGATGTATTCGTCCTCGAACGACAGTTCGTCTAACTCGAAGCGTGTGCGAATCACACGCTTTGGTATAGTCACGGTTGCACCTGTTGCTAACCGGACTGACAACATGCTTCGTGGAGATTCAATCTCCACGAAGTTCAACGACGTTAGAACCTCAGTTCTAACGAAATTGTTTGACGCTCCTGTGTCAAACAGAGCACGCATGGGGACATCGTTTCCATGCGGCTTAACCTCCAGGGTGATGAGAGGTTTCTCTTCACCCTGCACACGTTGACAGGACATAGTCCCGTCTGGGGCTATTATCCTCACATGCCCGATGTCGGCATGTGAGATAACCCGTCCAGTAGGGCGCCCCGCCCCTACTGGTTGTTGCCGTTTTTTGCATCAACAGAGGGTTGCCCCTGTTGATGTCGCTTACCAGCGGACTGTCCAGTCCGCTGACTGCGTGGCGCCGGACGCGGCGCCATGCATTCATGGGCGTAATGGCCCATCTTCGCGCATCTATTGCAGCGAAGAAACTTCTTGTTCTTCGGTTGCCTCGGTGTCGAGGCAACTGCAACCGATAGGTCCATCGGTTCTGGACCTCCTCCGCCCGCGCCCTGGCGCGGGTTTTGGTGTCTCGGGACGAAGTGTGAACTTCGTCTCGATGAGAAATTGTTATTATTAACATGCTGCACTGGCGGCATGTTAAAGTCGAAAGGCGCTTGCGCTTTTCGACTAACCCCAGCATGCGCTGCTGCTGAACGCATGCTGAATTCCTCTCGGATGCTTTGGTCGATAGCATCCCTCAGAGTCTTTGGGGGAACCCGATAAAGACTCTGTTTGATGGGACCGTCATTCAGTCCCTTCATGAAGCCAGTGACCTGCATGGCAGGGGGCACCGGCTCGTATACAATATTTGATAACAAATATTGTATTTTCTGAGCGTACGCATGTAGGCTCAGCTTGCCCTGCTTGATTTCCATGAACTCTTCGCGGCAACAAAGCTCCATTTCTGGAGCTTCGATGTTGAGCTTTAGCTCAGCTTTTAAGTCCTGATACGTCAGGAACGCAGATCCATCAGTGGATCTGCGGCTCATCGCCCCTGCCCTGGCGCGACCTCCTTGGCATGTGGTGGCGAAAGAAGCTTGTGAACGCGGGTCCACAATCTTTTGCGCAGAGAGGGCAACTTCCACCTCTGCGAACCACCTACGAAGGGGTTCAGCCCCTTCGCCAGTAAAGGGCGGAATCCGCGCCTTTACCACTTCAACGCTCGCACTAGGTGCGGGCGGTGTTGTTGTTGATGTTTGCGACCGCAATATTGCGTTACGCACCTGAGGATCAACATACATCCTCTTGAAACGGGTAACCGTCTCTAAGGCTTCCTCCGGGGTTTTACCACGGAGGAGAGAGATGACCTCGGGCCCTATGGTCCGGATCATCTCTATCACAGTGGTCACAGCACTCTGTGACCAGTTAGGGAAGTTTTCCCTAACTAAATCTTGCGCGAGCTGACGCTCACGCTCACGATCGCTGGCTGTTGCCATGACAGCCAGCGGCTCATAAACCTTCGTTCCGCTAGTTAACTAGCGGAACGCGTCAGCAGTGGTCGTTTAGACGGACCGCAAAGTGCTACCAGGTGTAACAGGCTAACTGTTACACGGCTTACACTGTAAAATTGCAGTGAGGAAGCGTGCAATTGAGTAGGACAAAATGTAAATTTGGTCCTCCTTAGTTTGCCTTAGATAAACTTAGAATATACTAATTAATTTATTAATAAATCACTTAAGTGTATCAGAATCTGTTCTCAGGGTGGATTATAACAACTTATAATCCAATATTTGCATTCCAGACAGTAAGTCTGAAATTGATATTTCAACTTAAATATCACTTATGTAATGGCACCCCATTACACATGACGTCCTGTTACAACGGTATTACAAAATATGACGATTTGCACGTTTGATGGATGCAAGGGATGTGCAGAAGATGCAAGGGCATAGTTGTTCAAGTTCTTATATTTCCCAAACATTGCTGGTTGGGATGCTAGAAATGTTTGTGGACAACATTGTCAACCCTACAAAATGGTGGTATAAGCAGCTATCAATCAGCGTAAAATACGATTGGGGGCTGCTGCTTAAATTGTTCCGAAAGAAGTACTGTTTGGCCACGACACCACCCAGACTCACGTACTATAAACTCACACAAAAACACGATGAGGTATGAATTATGTCAGTTGTGTCCAGGGAAGAAAACAAGTGCTCAAAGACCAGTAGATGGGGCATCGGATATCTTTGCGCCAGCCATGAATCGAGTGAACAGAGAGCCGTCCAACTTACAAGGGACACGATCGGGTACAAGTCAAGAGATAAGGCCTGTATGAGCTCCAACAAACACCAACCCATCCCCTCAAGGGATTAAAGTTGCGATCATTCTAACCGAAGAGGACACTACCTGGCAGCTACAAACGTGTGAACATTACAATTTACAAGGTCATATGATCGAGTATTGCCGTTCTGTTATTGAAAAGATGGCAGAATTGCGTTCGAAAATAAAATCAGGGGAACTGTCGAAGGCAGAAGGTATAGAGCAGTTAAATGCCTAACCCCGCAGCGTGTGGCGGCGTGTGGTGAATGCTGTCGATGGACAAGGGGCGGCCATGATAAGCGAAGAACGACGCTCATCTCCAAAATTCAAAGAAAAGAAGAAAAATACACATGAGAGCGGAATACGTAATGCATAATGCACGGGCCGTCAAATACGAAGAAACAAAGACACCCCAAGCAGCGGAGAACAGACCGTATATGAAAATAAACAGCAAGGACAAGAAAAAGAAGAGGGAAGACAAGGAAAATTAATCAAGAAACAACAAAATTGTAGAAACCGAAGAAAAAGAAGATAAAGAGGAAGATACTCCTAGACACACGGATGCCAGCAGAGCAAGAGTCAGTCTGGTAAACATACGTGAGGGAGAAAGACGAGGGTGGTGCAGAGTACAAACCGAGTCCGCTAGAGCCACCTCTCAAGTTAATGGAGCTGTGGATGATGTAGAGCTCCCACTCATGGCGGACAGTGAAGTTACCATTTCCTTGATGCACGTCGATCTAGCAAGGATATTACAAGTGGGGGTCAAGATGTTTCAGAATCCCACTAGTTTTTTCGAAGTATCGGGTAACCCCATTGGTGCGCATGTAATCGCCAAGACTAAGATAAGAATTAGCTCGGTTGTGGTGTTTGGACATGAACTATGGGTAGCAAATTTCTAGGGACATTCTCCCATCATAATGGGCACTGACTTTATGATTAAGGCTGGTATATCCTTGGATCTAATGATTGGATGTGTATAGTACCGAGTGAGGAACCATTTCCGCTGATGCCTAGGGATGGACTGAAAACGTCTGCGTACACAAAAAGTTTACGAAATCATCCAATTGAGTCAAATCAAATAATTGAATTGGGAAAGTGTAATGGCAGCGCAAACGGTTGAGGATATATCTCCAGCGGTTTTCGCTATTGATGCGGTGCTCCCGGGAGAGTTGGACCAGACGCATCTGGATCATGAAGTCTACATTCATGAAGGCGGTAAATTATCGGCCGAAATGATGTCCCAGCAGTTTGTACTCATCCCTGAAGTAGGAACAGGACCGTATGAGCCAGTGGACATGACCACGGCGGATATTGGAGAGCCAAATATCACTACCAAGTCAGAAAGGATGCAGTTGTTGAAGATACTGAAACATTACAAGATGGATTTATAAGTTGTGGGAACGCACTACCAGCAGTGGCGAAAAATGTAGTGTATAACGTGGATGTGGAAGATGTCAAGCCAATAGCGCAGAAGGCAAGAAGAGTCCCAATTAATTTGATGGGAAAACTATACGAATTATTGCGTGGGATACTACAGGCAAAGTTAATTCCCAATCACAATGGACATCACCAGTAGTGACTGTCTTGAAGAAGAAGAAGAAGAAGAAGAAGAAGAAGAAGGATATCCGATTGTGTATCGATTATCGGTTAGTGAACTAACTAACAAAACTTATGGTCTACTCTATGCATTGGATTGATGACTTGCTAGCAGATATCAAGAGCGCCATATGGTTATGCTCCATGGAAAATGCTAGTGGGTATTGATGACGGCACGGGCTCGACTGATTACCGCATTTATTTGCCCTTTTGGACAATTTGAGTGGTTACGTATGCCGCAGGGGCTAAAACTCGCGCCGCAGATCTACCAAAGAGTTATTGATAATGCTTTATGGACTATGGTCCGGCGCATTGACAATAAATATCTCTCATGTGTCACAGTAGATTATGACGAAGTTGAGTTATTGCATGCGCAAGATACGAATGGGGCGTCAAGGGCAGAGTCTTATCTGGATCTGATAGAGGACGTATTTCATTTAGAAACAGTGGGGAGGTCGATAGCCAAGCGGATACTTGGAAGACGATCATACATTGACGATGTCACATTCGGCGCACATAGGTGTGGCGAATTATGCGTGATGCTGGAAAGTTTGTTGCAGTCATTCAAGTAGGGGGATAACGATAAATTGACCCAAGAGTTCAATTGGCAAGTGAAGTGTGGAGTCCCTAAGTCATAAAATATAGTCAAGGTTTTTAGCGGCCCCCAGGAATTTGGAAGCGATATTAACTATGACATTTCCCAAGACGGTACATCATTTTCTTGGGAGCCTCATTTACTAACACCGTTTCATCGACAATTTGGCTACATTCGCAGCAGCGCTAAAAGAGCTCACTGATCTTAAATGGCAGGATGGTACCCAGCTAGCCCATGCACAGACAGCGTATGAACTATTGAAGCAGCGGTTGGTTGACGCTTCGTTATTGCGACATTTGCAACGGTGTAAACCTATAGTGGTTATTTTGTATACGAATCGATAAGCATTTGGGGCCACAGTGGGTCAAAATTTAGACAACATTTTGCATCCGGTTCGGTTTGCTAGCAAGGTGATTAAAGATGCAGAAACTCGGTATACCGGAGCTAAACAACACTGCTGAAAACACTACATGATGCCAGCCATTTCTTGTATGGACAACATGTGACGGTACACACAAGATACTCTACAATGGAATGGTTCTTTACGTCCAAGAGTTTAACTGGACGAGTAATCCAGTGGGCTGCCATGTTATCACCTTGGTCAATGGAAGTTATTCGAGGGAAACATGAGGCAGTGAGATTGTCAGCTGTATTAACCGCTTCGGTGATACCACCAGATCGGATGGATGAAGTGCTCGAGGATATAGCCCCAGTAAAATCGATACGGGACATTCCTACTTTTAGACCTATCCCAGAGTTGGAGAGGGACAGTGCTGGTTTTGTGCTTACCTTTGAAGGAGCAGTGAAGTTAAAGGAGGAGAAATTGGCCACTTTTGGAATAAAATCGTGGTCTCTGTCGACGTGAAGTGTGGTGGCTGCTGAATATGATCTCAAGCCAGAATTGACCGTAAATGAAAGTGAATATCATGGATTACTTGGAGCGCTCAGATTAGCGAAACGCCATGACGTTTGCAATGCAATTATATGTGGGGATTCACGGATTGTGATTGGTCAAGTGAATGGAGACTTACGATGTAATCAAGTGTCGCTATCCGTATGGTATAATAAAGTGAAGGTAGCACCAACAGACTTCGATACAGTTAGCCTAATTGACATCGCAAGGTGGTACAATAAACCAGCAGATTTGCTGACTCATAAGGCGATGGTAGCTTTATCATCTGAAACAGTAGATACTGCAGAAGAAAAGGAAGATTTAAGATTGTTGACCACGCTTTCCGACCTGTTATATCAAGATTCTGTATCGAGACCCATTGACGCATCCACTGGAATTGCTGCAGTAGTGACTGTGGGGAAAAATGGAAAGGAAGAGGTCACAATACTACGAAAGCTGGTGCACCCATTACAGATAAGCTAGTTTCGGTATGGTGGAAAGATGATTGGGCTGAGAAAAGGGTATTTGTGGTCACGCGAGGCATGGCCAAGAAAAAAGGCGTCAGGAAGGTCATACCACCCGTTGTAACAATTCAAGAGAAAAGCGCACAAGACGGTATAACTACCGAGGAGATTTGCTCTATGGCTAGGGATAAGATACCCGCTGAACCAACTGAACAGCTCCTAGCGCAAGCACAAGAAAAACGTTTTCAGATAATTGCAAGATCTCGGAGACGGGATGAGTGGTGTTCTCAAATAATAGCTTATTTGAGTGGAGAGGAAAACAATATAGCCTTCATGAGCGCCCTGAAAAAGATGACTCGAGTATCAGTGGGTTTTGTGTTAGATGCGGCTGGTGCATTGTACTACAGCCCGTGGCGTGGTAAAGAAGAAGCTTCTACTTCAGCATTTTTACATGAGGATCTCCTACATGCATATCACACTGAGGTTGGAAGTGGTGCACATCAAGACGTTTCGAAGGTATTTGCAAGATTACGTCAACAATAATACTGGAGTGGTATGTACGCGTATACGGAAAATTTGGTGGCGTCGTGTAATGACTGCGCTACGACTAAGGGCAAGCCGGTGTAGAAAGGGAAGTCAAGTGGGAATATTATTGCGACCAGACCTTTTCAAGTAATAGCGATGGTTTTTGCACTGCCGTTACCAAGCCCTCACGACGGAAATGAAGCACTGTTGTGCTTTATATGTATTTTCTCGGGGTATGTGATTCTAGTACCTATGCGATCAACAACGACACAGGATGTTGCGGTGGCATATTTAAAAGGAGTATTCAAAAGATTCGGAGCACAAACGATGATACGACATGATCGCGATCCGCGATTTATGAGCTCAGTGTTCAGATGGTTCAATCGCATGTTGAAGCAGAAACAACGACCAACACTTGCCTATCGACCTCAAGCTGATGGAAAACATGAGCGGTCAGTGCAGACAGTGGTGAAAGCGATTAAATGCTATAGTTTGGACCCAGAACAACGAGATTGGGATGATTATGTGCCCCAATTGGAGATAGCACTGAATACCTCAGTCAATTTGACGTACCATCAAAACAAACATTTTATTTGGTACATGGGTGGGATGCAAGAACTACAATGGAGACGATGATTCCGCCAAAAGACATTTCGTTATCAGAGAGAGACGTTAGCATGGCGTCAGCAACAAGTTGTTTGTCAGAGAAAGCAAGAGCGCAAGCAGAGTTTATTCAGAGCCGGCTGATGGAAGAACGGGCGGCGAAACATAATGATTCTGTAACGAACGGATTGTGGTCGACCACTCGTACGGCGTATAGACCGGGAGAGCTAATGTGGATATACCACGGTCTAGTGAGGCCGGGCTTTGGTAAGGAAGCTAACAACTCACTTATGGCATGGGCCTTATCAAGTGGAGGAACGAGTGAATGATATGGTATATCGGCTCAAGTTAAAGGAGTCTGATACGAAAATCTATCCTTGGGTTCATATGAAGCCAACCGCACCTGTTCAGCTTTACTTTACGAATTTGATGCAAGGAAAGTATGGATGAATCAAAGAGAAGCTTCGAAAACGGCGGACGAGTGTGAGGAAGTTGAAGTAGTGAAAAATTAGGGCAAGGGCGACTTGAACTACTGAAGAAATTGTGATGAGAGAAGATACGCGAAGGATTGAGTAAATTGTGGGTTGTGAGAGAAGGAACACGAGTAATGCGTATGTGGAACAACACCAGGGTCACGTGACGCAAGAAACATTACAAAAAAGATTATGCAAAGAAGACACTCCGAGACATGCCACGGACCCCAGTTGGTTGTGAGCAGAGAGAGTGTGGAGCCGAGTTGGCTACACAAAGAAGAAGCAGCCGAGTAATCATGGCACATTGGGATGATGGCACAAGTAATGAAGCTATAGGTGACATTAGGAGTGACATTACTCAAGGTGGCCAGCCACAGTAGTTCAGATTACAATAAAATGATTGGAGAAAATGTTGAGTTTGGTGATTATGATTACTATGATGAAACGGCCTTAAATGTGTGCCGCCGAAGCGTGTGAAGACGAACATGTAAAGATACGACCTTAAATGTGCGTCGTTGCAACATGGAATTTAAAAAGTGAGATGAAATGGCCTTAAATGTGTGCCGCCGAAGCGTGTGAAGACGAACATGTGAAGATGCGACCTTCAATGTGCGTCGTTGCAACATGGGATTTATAAAAGCGTGATGAAACGACCTTAAATGTGCGTCGTCAAAGCGCAAGGAAAGAAGTGAATATGATGGAACAGTCATTAATGTGTCCCGTAAGAGCGTGGAGTGAGGAATGTGATGTGCTGAAGACAAGCACGATCATAATTGGTGAGATGTCTATAGAAAGAGTGTTTGAATCAATTCTTATTGGTATACAAATACAATGTGAAGTGGGATAAATAACCAACGGGAGGACGTTGGTGAAGATAGATGGAATTTACGGTACTGTCTGTATCATTTCGAGATACTGTTTTGAATCGGTTTTAGGTGAATCACGGTACTGTGTGTATCATTTGAGAGTGGATCACGGTACTATCTGGATTGGGTTTGTCCAAAACGGTGCGGGATTTCGATGAGTCGTAACTTGGTGTGGTACACCCCAACACTAACTTGGTGTGGTACACCCCAACACTAAAGGGACCACAAAATCCTGCGGAAGAAACGTTGTGCACGCCCGTTGGGGATATCAGGCGCGCGCTCTACTTAGTATAAGAGAAGATTAATGGAGACAACGAAGCCTAAGACGGGTGAGGAGGAAGCCGCCCATGCAGCAGACAGTCGGACTCGCGTCTAGGATTACTAGTGGAAATCAGAGGAGGCCGAAGAGAAGAAAGAAGATGCAGAAGCCACAAGCCAGATAGAAGAAGCTGGAATGCCTGCTGACGAGAGTAGTACGCGGGATATGATGCGTGTGGCGACAAATAAGCCCGAAAAGGCTCCTAAAAGGCGAATACATGGACAGAAGAACAAGTGACTGCACTCAGAACGCTAGTGGACCTACCGAAGAACAGTGGTGCATCCGAGGCGGAGATATGTCGACAATTTAACGAGGTAAACAACGGCAAGCAAGAACAGAAGCGGCGTGCCGACTGAAGTGGATTGCCAAACGAAAGTTTGATACGTGGGAAGAAGAGGAGCTAAAATGGGTGGAAGACATTTAGCGCCGACGTATCACGAACAGGCGAGAATGTTTAGAAGAATATAACAAGCCTTTATCAAGAAAGGTGAATCGCGCGAGCGATTGAATCCAAGTTGCGTCACGGGGCTACGAGCGTCAAGAAAGATAACGAGCCCACAATGGATAGACAGGATAACATGTGTCACACGGTGGGTGAAGGAGGAAGATGAGGTTAGTACTGGCTTTTATGAAGAAGGGAGATACAGATTACGGGCGCATCAGCAAGCATCTAGCACGACAGAAACAAACGCATAAATGGTGAACACTATCGCGGTCTAAAGTGGCGGTAGAACGGCGAATGAAGCGACTGCATTCAGAGAAAAGACAACACAAGCAATCCACAACTTACTGGGAGATGGCCAAAGAGATAAATTGCGACAAGCGACAACGCAAGGGAAAACAAAATTGGTAGTGTGTCGTCAAATGTCTAAGGAAACGGGAATACCCTGGCGATACATTCACAGTGTAACAGGCTAGCTGTTACAGGCTCACACTGTCAAATTGCAAGTGAGGAAGCGTGCAATTAGTTAGAACCAAATGTAATTTGGTTCTAGTTTAAGTAAGATAAACTTTAGAGTGGGCTATTTAATTAATCAAATAATCCTTTAGTTATATATATTAATATATAACTAACCCACGTGTCTAGAAGAAGGTAAGTTTAAGAGTGAATATATTTATGAGTGGTTAAGAGCTAACTAGTATAATTAGATCTAGACTAATCATAGTAACATGTAATGTAAAACTGATCTCATAATATCCTTACTATTAGATCTCTTGTTAGATTCGATAATTATATATCAGAATCTGTTATCAGGGTGGATTAATTACAACTTATAATCCAATATTCGCATTTCAGACAGTAAGTCTGAAATTGAACTGTGATATTTCAACTTAAACATCACTTATGTAATGGCACCCCATTACATCACCTCCCCCACTCAAGGTGGTTGGGCAATAATATGATATAATATTGGCCAATCGAATGGTGGCACTTGTTGGGTCATAGCGATATTTTGTTATAACCCACTAACGACCATAAAGATCAAATGGTCGAGAAACGCGCCAGCGCGCTTAAGGGCGCTGATACTGCCAACGCAGCCTCCACCTCTGCATCACGCACAGAGGTGCCAACATTCCATGTCGACGCTACTAATGTAGCGTCGAAGCGTAAGCCGAAAGACCCATTGTCTATCGTAGTAGACGCTGCAGAAGCAGTGTCTAAATGAGGGCGAGAAGATGTCGCTGGTGCGGCATCTTTTGCACTTTCACCTGCCGTCGGGCGGTTGGCTAAGAAGCCCAATTCTGTCTTCGGAGAGTCATCTGACCCCGAAGAAGAGGATGAGGACGTCACCGTCCTCCGCAAGGGGTCTAGCGAGCGTCAGTTCGCTAGAATTTCTTCGCCTTTAAGTGATGGCGAGGTGGATTCTGACGCTTTCGATTACAACAGCGACAATTCCGTTTTGTGGCATGAGGAGCGTAGATCTCCTCCTGGTCCTCGTCACTCGCCTGGTCGTGACGACGACTTTGGGATGGCAGGTGGTGCTCCACCTGCCAAGAAACAACGTGCAGAAGTGGCTTACGCTTCTTCTGATTTGTCTTGTCGTACGGAACCACATGTTCCGTACAAAGTGGACCCCAGCATGGACGTTAGTGCCCGAAAGTGGTGGGCACACCAAGCGCGGTTGTCAATATCCGTTGTTTGACATCAACGCGCTTGATGATTGCGAAGACCTTCGCAATCACAACTTTGATAGAAATACCGACGATAGACGTCGGTACTTTATCGACCTTTTCTTTCAGGCTCGTTACTATACGAACCGAAAAGGGTCGCTTAAGAACAGGGATGATAAAGACGCTCTGACACAAAGTTGGAATGCCTTTGTTGAGAACTACAACAAAGGTCTCGACGATTACATGAAGCAAGTTCACGTAAATCGTGAGCGCTTTTTAAAGCACTCACGCTCAGGAAAAATGGAGTTTATCCAAATTACCTGCATCAAGGAAGGAATTTCTTGCGGAGTTTCTTGTCACTTAGTTTGCCCTTGTTGTCCCAAGGGGGCTCCTTGTCTTAGCGGAAAGGAGCTGTGAGGGTACGAGGTTACTCAGTACCCGCTAGTGTTAAGGGCCTAATGGATGCCCTTAATGTGTCAGCACGTAATTCTGATACTTGGCACCCATCAACACCTAGTGTTGATGATTCTTACGAGTTTGAGGAGAAGTATCCTTCTCAAACTCCTTTAGGCGGTCAGGGGCATCCGCCCTCAGCACCTCAATCGGTTCCCAAGAGGCAAACTCTTGGGAATACCTCAACCAGCGTACCAAGTACTCGGTACGCTGCCACTTCTTATAGGGAACCGAGCGCTTCGCTATCAAGCGCTCGAGAATATAACGCCTTTTCGCCTGATTATCAATCAGGGGCGGCGGGGGTTGGTAATTCCCTCGCCATTGTTGTTGCGGAGCATGGTTCGCAGCTCCGCAAGCTCGAGAGGCACTGCTCCGAGCTGAGCGCCGATATGGGCCACTCGATGAAGACATATCGCTCTCATCGCGATGAGATTCGCGATATTCTGAGCGCTCATCTGGCCCTGCAGCAGAAGAATGATCTTCTGCTGGTCAATCTTGATCGTTTGAAGTCGGAGGTTCACACTCTCCAGACTTCCCACAATCGGTTGGAAAACGTTTACAAGTCTCTCTTGGGAGACTTGAAGAAGCACGGCATTCGCCGTGGGATGCGTCTCGTCAGAAAACATAGACGAAAGGTACGACTTGAGCCTTCCAAAGTAAAACGTTGGGTGAAGGCAAATGGCCGCGGGAATGTCTAATGTATAGGCAATCCCTCTTACACTTTGGACCTTAAAGAGTCCAATGAATTTAGGGAGCAACTTCCGTGTAGGGAAGTTGCTAGTTTGGTAGAGAAGCAAATAGTGTCGTTTTTCGAATAGTGTCACGCACACTAATTCTTCATTTGGCGGACATCCTTAACTAATTAGTGTTGGTGACACTATATACCATGATCAGTGTCATTGTTGGCATCCAATTTTTTTAAGGTGGGTAATTAAGGTTATTAACCCTAGTTATTAACTCAAGATCATTAATAATTAATCTACAGGTTAAAAACTCATCGACATTGATGGGATGTGTTTATTTGGAATAACAGCATTACATACAAGCAGTCTGCCCAGACAGTGGCTCCAGAAAGTTACTTGATTCCTCTTTCTCATTTCTTCGCTTTTCGTCGTTCTGCTGTTTTTTGTCCTTCATGGTGTACGGTTTGTTGAAAGCAGCTGCCGCTGATGATGCGATGATGGACGCTAAGTTCCATTAGCGAACTGCCGCTGGTGGTGGCTTTAGCTTATATTGCTCTGAAGATAATTATTTGTTATAGCGGGCATAGCGAGAAACATGAAAAAGCGTGGTGGTGGTCGTCCATCACACCCGATCTGGAAGGAGTTTGTTCTAAAGGCAATAAATTCAATGCATCTCATTATGAGCTAAATACAGGCACTGTATGAAGTCATTAGGTGGGGAGAAAGCCGTGCCGGACATAAGAGGTGTTAATGAGCTTCTTTTGGAACATATTGCGACTTCTTGTCGCTACGTCCCACTTCAGGTAAAACAGAAATGTCTCAAAGCTTACAAGCCAAGCCCTGGTGTTCAGATAAGTATGACGGCACAGTCTACCACTACCGCCACCACACCACCGCTTCTTTGCTACCTCTTCATTTAGACCATTATCTATCGCCCTGTGAATAATGCTTTCAAAGAGAAGGAACACGACAAAGATGACACAGGAACAATACCGGGTCGCTGCAATGCCGCTGCTGACAGCCCCCCAAGAAAGAAAAGCAAGCACCAGATGTTTTTCAAGGTAGTCAAGAAAGAGGAAATGACCTTACGAGCTGCTGCCCAATAGGAGTTTGAGACACAGCTTGGCCTTGCATTTGTCACGGTAGGAGTATCTTTCCGGTTCATTGAAAACTCACATTTCCTGTCAGTCCTAAAGCTGCTTCACCCCACTGCCAAGCTTCCAAGCAGGAAGCAGTTGAGCGGAAATATTCTCGATCGGATCTATGCTAGCGCCCAATATGAAGAGAGAGAGATTCTTCGCAAGATCCAGTACGTAACCCTAGCGGCTGATGGATGGAAAAATCAAAGAAAGGGGGACATTTTGGCACTAAACGTCATTATAGACAACAAGCGCATTGTTCCCGCCTTCAAGTTTGGGACTGGAATGAGGAGAGTCATTGTGCTGACAATCTTATAGGAAAAATCGTCGACGCAAAAGAGGAGGTGGAACAACATCTTCGAGATGATGCCTCTGTTATTGCCCTAGTGCTTGACGGTTCTAAAGAGTACCGAAAAGCATTCTCCGAGCTGCCGAAGAAGTATCCGGAGCTCGTTCTTGTATGGTGATTGGATCATCAGACCAACTTGGTTGCTGGAGATGTTTTAAACGAAACCCTGAGGCAAAAAAATATTATGGGGGAGGTTTTTTTTTGCTGTAATTCTCATGGTCCGCAGTTATGACATGATTAATTGCTCTCTTTAAACAGAATATAAGAGAGCAAATAAGAGCAACGGCAAAGTATCTCGATGTCATTGCCTAACACTACGCGATGGAACTCATCATGCGACGCTACGCAGCGCTTAGTGGATACCAAGGAAGCTCTTAAGGTTGCCTGCAACAAAGAGGGTGACACATGGTTGACTCGTGTGAAATCAATGAAGAAGAGAGCAGAAATACGCCAGGTCATTGAACGCATTGAAAGGAGATCTTGGTGGAAGCACTTGTAAGGAACTCTGTACTTTTTGAGACCGCTTGGCCGAGACAATAATGCCCTCCAAAAAAATAATGTAACTCTGGATGTCGTATTTAGGCTATGGGGATGGTTGGCCACTTTTTGTTTATCTTCAAGAGACGAAGACGACATAGGTCAGACGATGATTGACTTTCTTGAGATGCGGGTGGAAGAGGATGGAGCAACCCATTTTTGTGCTAGCCTATATATTTCATCCTAAGAACCACAATTGCGTGGGCCTCAATGTCAATAATAGATTTCTCGCATGGACCAACATCGCTTTAATGACCTCCAAATTGTATTGCCGTCTCTTTTACAAAACGCCAATGATATTGCAGGTAGAGATTGCGAACTGGAAGTCTCTACAGCCTCCTTTTACTGCATATGCTATCTTCTCCTTCAAAGATCATTCACCGCCTTTGTTCTGGAACTTTATCAAGGAGGAATCACCAGAACTATCTCAACTAGTTCTCCTGCTCTATGCAGTAGCGATCAACTCCGCCAGCAACGAGCGCCTATTCTCTACGATGGGTGACACGTATTCGCTGTGGTGCAATCGGCTTTCTCTGGAAAACCTCACCAAGATTAGTAAAATTAAAGCTTCAGCTAATCGCTCCTCCACTACTTGTACAGAATCAAAGCGGAAGGCGACCAAGAAGAATCAGCTGATCCCCTCAGGAAGTGTAGTCAAAACAAGATACAGGACTCAACCGAAAGTAAGAGGAAAACTGGTTAAACTTTCTACTGAAGATGTTGATGATAATGATGATTATGATACTGAATACCCTAAAATGCATGTCATAGGCGACTGCCACTCATAGGCGGGGCCTACTATTAAGAGCTAAAACTTTACACATCAGCTTTTATGTAAATCGTAAAAGCTATATTACCCTAACTTATTTTAGGAATAATCCTAGTGATCCGAAATTAGGTTCGAGTCATCCTGATCCAGACCATTGCGCGTCCTCTCATATCGAGACAAGCGGAGGTAACCTGAGCTAGCCTATGGTCAGACAGTGCTTCTACGTGTCGATAAACTTGGTGCACACTTCGAACCCCATGTCACGCATACAAAAGGTTAGTGTTTTACACATAAGTTTGGTATTTTGCACATAATTTTGGGTGAGTTTTTACGAGTGCTTGTCATAGGCGACAACAGCACTTTTGATAGGGTTTGGTAGTACCGTGGAAACATAGGTGTCGCCTTTGACATGCATTTTACGGTAACATCACATGGAAGAAAAAGTACTTCCTTTACAGGACGGGAGCAAAATAGCACAACAGGATGAAGATGAAGAAGAGGACGCAACAGGTTCAGATGGTACAATAATTCATGACAGCCGGGTTGGAAGAATATGTGTGATGAATGTTCAAAGAGTTTTGATACGGAGGTAGAAGCTGAAGTTATCCAAGGCGAGGATAATGATCTTGAAAAGTTCCCCTTGATTGATCTTTGGCAATTATTGGTGATATGGAACAAGGAGAATCGTGGGAGGATAATTTGAGTAGAGAAGAAGGAGAACGAGCTGCTGAAGCACCTCTTAAGCAGCTTGAAATGATCATTGAGGCCACGAATTTAGAATCGAGAAGGCGATGAACAATAAATTAGTTATGCGATGCGGAGTACCACGGTGCTGACAGTAACAGTAAGAAGGCTTAACGACACCGCAGATGCAGGACTGTTCATTTCAATAGTAAACTGCAGTTCGTTACGCCCTAGGGCGTATGTTGCAGGCACTATCTCAATAACCTTTTGCGGGATGTAAACGACCTGGACAGGCATCTAATTTAATACCTAATGAAGGGCTTCCGTTGGTAGTTTGTTGATGTTTGATCGTCGATGGAGCAGAAATGCTGTCCAAAAAAACGTAAGTGTGGTGATGCACTGTGACCCGTTTAAAATCTGCTGCGCATCTAACCTGTTAAAAATATGTATACCATTTTTTACAGATTCCACTAAGTAGATAACAAGGCTACGACATTTTGATATAACATCGGGAAAATTTATTCATATACGTGCGTAGTTTGGGAAGTGACTACTTATTGAGCGGTAACAGAATACATAATTGTTTTTCGTTTGATGTGATTGTTAATATGCTCATTCATGTTACCGCAATATGGTTCACCTTAAATATTCTAATGCAAATTTCTTTGTGTTATCGGTCGAACATGTTGCTCAGTATTAAACAGAAATATACATGTTGGAGCATTAACGGAAATGCTCCAATGCATCCATCACTGCATTCGCCCTTTTGTGGAGTACTGATCACCCTTTTTGCAGTGATAACAATCACCGTGTCGCAGAACAGGCAATAGATCAGACGGGTGCGTCTGATCATGTGGTTGAGTCCGTCCAGACGATAAACGACTTGACGCAGACAGAGACTGATTAGCTACCCATTCTCTAACACTCGACAATCCCCCCGAACTTAGGTTCGGAGGTGATGGCCCTTCCATCCTTGAGCTGGAAGAAGTTCGTGAAAAACTTGCACGATGAGCAGATCGATCAGATCTGTGTCATCCTTGCAACAGACGATGTTGTGGATATTTGCTCACGAATATCCACACTGCAGGCAGATGAAATTGGGAACGAGACCGTTCCTAATGAACAAACCAAAGTTCAGCGCTATGAAGCGCAGAGCTAGGAGTCGCTCAAAGCGACTTCCACATACCATGAGGTTCTTTGGGAATACGCTGACGTATTCCCAAAGGTACTTTGCGAGCTCCCTAAAGATAAGGGAACTAAGCACGAAATTGACCTCGTGCCTGGCACGAAGTACTGTGTCAATGGTCATTGCCGCGTGACCAGGTCAAGGCAATCGACGAGTTCTTTGAAACTCGTCGTAAGGCGGGACATGTGCGGGAGTCTACCTCACCGCATTCCAGTCCCACCTTTTGTGTCAAGAAATCCACTGGTGGGTGGAGAATCGTTCATACTTTTCACAAACTGAACGCAGCCACGGTACCGGCACAGACGCCGATATCACGGAAGGATGTTGTCATCGATGGCATGAGCGGTAGCACCGTCTGCAGAGCTCTCGATTTAAGGGATGGTTTCTACCAAATCCTCATGCGTGAGACGGATATCCCTCTCACGGCAGTAAGAACTCCAAGCGGTATGCTTTGCGAGTGGCTTGTGATGCCACAGGGGCTTCGAAATGCCCCTGCCACATTCAATAGATGCGTCACGCATCTACTTCGTCCGGTGCGAGAACTTGCACCAAGCTATTTTGACGACGTGTTCATCCACAGCAAGGCTGAACACGGTAAAAGCGATATAGATGTTCATAAAGAACATCTATGTCGGGTGTTAGAGCTGATGCGTAAGCATGAGCTCTATGTCAATCTAAAGAAGTGCACTTCGGTGCACCTGAAATACCCGTTCTTGACTGTTTCGTGGGCAAGAACGGGGTGCACCCTGATCCAGAGAAGATCAGGGTGATTGATAAACGGTCTACGCCAAACTACGTCAAGGAACTTCGAAAGTTCCTTGGGTTGGTAACATATTTGCACAAGTATTCGTGCAATTAGGCTGGCCTTATTCGACCTCTTTCTCAGTTACTGAAGAAAGATGTTGAATGGCACTGGGATACCCAGTGCCAAGATGCATTTGAACTCCTTGCCATGAAGTATGCACTGGCGAAGTTTCGGATCTATCTCTTAGGAGATAGACCGTTTGTGGTTTACACGGACCATGCGTCGTCACGCACGGCCGTGAATTCACCACACATTTCTCAAAGAATGGCACGTTGGCTGTCATTCTTTGCCGAAGTACAACTTTACGGTTGAATACAAACCCGGAAAGTTGAACGTGATAGCGGATGCGCTATCACGACGCCCCGATTACGAGACGAAACCGTCTGTAACGGAGGCAATCAGTGCAAACGCAATACGTTGCACTGCTCTGTCGTCGTCACTCGTACGACAGGTACGTCAAGCGTACGAAACAGACGAGGAAACTCGTCTGCTGATTGATTACTTAAGTAATCAATCTGATCGGAAGCGCGAGGAACTTCCAGAGTTCCTTCGCGCTTGCGTGCATCGTTTTCGATTTCACGATGGTCTGTTGCTTTATTGCACAGACCAAGAAGATGTTAGTCGCATCGCTGTTCCAAACGACGATGATCTTAAACATCAAATACTGTTTGAGTATCATGATGCACCGATGTCGGGGCACCAAGGTCAAAAGAAGACGTATGCTTCTCTCGCACGCGATTTCTACTGGCGTAACCAGTATAAATGGGTACGCATGTACGTACGCGCTTGCCAGTTTTGCCAGCGCGTCAAGCTGCGCACTCTGCACAGGCTCCCCTCCAATCTCTCCCGGTTCAGACAGAGGGTTGGAAGTCAATTTCCATGGACTTTATATTCGGTCTTCCGCCCGATCATAGTCGGAAGACTGGAATAGTGGTCTTTGTGGACCGCTTCAGCAAGATGGTTCATCTTGCTACAGGGTCAGCGAATGTCACTGCCGCGCAAACAGCGCGGATATTCGTTGACATGGTATTCCGTTTGCACGGAATGCCGGAAAAGATAGTCTCGGATCGAGATCCGAGATTTACAGGACGTTTTTAGAAAGTTTTCATTGTTGGGCACGCAGTTGAAGATGTCAACTGCGGAATATCCATAAGCGGATGGACAAACCGAACGCGTTAAACGCGTTCTAGGAGACATACTGCATTCATACGCGCATGCCTTTGAACAGTGGAGTACTTTTCTGCCACTCACCGATTGCAATAAACAACTCGGTGCATGCTTCCACAAAGCATACACCGTTCTACGTGAATGCCTTAAGGCATCCACGAACCCAGCTTTACTTGACGGTACGCCAGGGGGGGACCCGCTCCAATTTTGAGCGAGTCGATGCGCAAGTTGCAACCGCAACTTGCGAAGAGATTGACGAGTCTTCTACCGTTAACACAGTAGAAACTCAAGCAGCTTCAGATACTGAAGCTGCCTATACGAAATATGTGTCTGCAGCAACGGCTGCAGACAAAGAAGACAGTCCACTTACTGCTAAGAAAGCAGTAGATGAATTCGTATCACAGCGCAAAGATGTATTACGCTATGTGAAAGATGCACTTGTTTCTACTTTTGATATGCAGAAGCCGAATGCAGATAGAAACGGAGGAAGAACACAAATTCCTTTCAAAAAGGTGAATTAGTATTGTTATCAACTACTAATTTGCCTAAACATGCAATAGTGTCATTATATGGAATACCCCCCCCCATACAGTACATGTACATGGATGTAAATGGAATATGATTGTTTCTAGTTCCGCCACTTTTTTAAGTCAAAGTTTCCCGTTTCGGATAATGTCGAAGCAGATACTTCCGACATTATCCTTCGACATATATAATACTTTTTATACAAGGAACATCAGGTGAGCCTAAAAAAGAGCGCTTAGAGAGCGGAGCCCCACCGGGGGCGCGGCGCGTAGCGCGGAGTACAAGCTCCTACAGGGAAAACCTGACCCTATACAGGGTGGTGTAAGCCGTGTCAAGCGCGGTGCTGTAAGGGCCTCATTCATTACACTTTGGACCCCGACTCCATCCGACTTTGGATTTTCGTCCAC
The DNA here is from genome assembly GCA_001887855.2 of Sclerospora graminicola. Lineage (NCBI taxonomy): Eukaryota > Oomycota > Peronosporomycetes > Peronosporales > Peronosporaceae > Sclerospora > Sclerospora graminicola. The sequence goes on from MIQA02024348.1 coordinate 36,629, forward strand.
AAGGAGACTCGTCAAGCTCCTACAAGGAGGCACAATCTATTATAGAGCCACAGCAGCGCAGTAGAGGTCGGTGACAAGAAAGCATTCTAGCGGAGCGGGTGGCTTAGCACCCCGCCGCAATCAGCGGCGTTTATTGGATAATAGTTTCTATCCTAGCCCTATCTTATTTGAATCCAATCAATGGTGTCCGATCTTTTGCAGCCATGTCGGAACTGTTATAGTATGGTGCTATTTGCGCAAGAGACGATACGAACGCGAGAATATCATCATCAACTACGATCTTCTCAGCAACATGCAAAAAAAGGCTTTGACTACGAATGTTACGGATCACATTTCTTGGCGAAGCTTTGTTTTGTCCAAAACAGCTCGGACACAATCCTATTTGTAAACAAAAATTCACTGTTGGGATTCCCCAAATTCACGGCTTCACCGTGCAAATTGGGTAATTATGAACGTTGTCAGCAGTCTCCCCGCAGCCCCCGCAAACGACCGGTTACCATGGTCATTTGCACTAATTTATGAAGTGGCAGTTCTTCAACCTTCGCCATAAAGGTGACTATATCACGTGACACTAATTGAAAATGACACTATTTATATTCTGGGTTGTGACCGGCAAATTTGCAAAAATGGTGTCGTCAAAACGGACGGACACTTATTGTGCAAGAACACTAATTGGACGCCGACACTAAATCCCACAGGCAGTGTAGTGTTTTTAGAAATCCCTCATACTACCGTTGTATCAAGCAGCATTTTTTTTCTGTTAACGCGTCGACTTAAATGAAAGAGAGTAAGCAAGAAAAAATACTACATGTACTAGGGAATTCTGGTGCCCATGGAATCATCTAGAAGGAACATAGATGAGTAGGCAGCTTAAGAAAAAGCTATGATTATCCTGGAGACTGCATTGAAACTGTTGAAGTAATAGCAAGATGCGCAGAAAGAACTTGCCAGAAAGTAGGTAAAAGGAATTATGGTTGATCGGTAAAAATGCTGTCTTCGAATTTTGTTTGTCTCGAAACGGGGTCTTAAAGGATCTGCTATTTCGCTCGAAATCGGGTTTCGCTTGTTCGACAAAGCCGATGTGTCACAGTATCGTATCGAAATGAGATATTCATAGACTATCGCAGCTGAGAATATATAGAATATAACAGTAAACCTTTCTCATATACCATGTTACATTGTGCTTGCTACCGGTAGAGGGTATCACAAGACTCTCGAAGGATGCTGGGCAATTAAGTAAGACTCAAGAAATATAGCTATACAGAGCTGTAGGATGGCAAGTTTTTGTGAATTTGGACTTGTGATCGCAAACAGCATGAATGTCACACATTTTAAAAGGCATTGAGTACCCTAAAGAATGAAAGTACCGATACATACAGTACATGTATAAATACTCAGTAATACGTTTGCTCACTTTTGCTCACTCTGTAAGATTAATTAACAAAATTTATTCTTGAACCGCTAGTCACTAGAAATATACAGTGTCAAGGGCTACCCCTCCAACATCGGCATTGCGTTTAAAAATCGCCGAATTCGGCGATGTTTAAATAGCATTTCTGGACCCAAATATGGCGTGCCGAACACTTTTCGATTTTTAACAAAATAGCATATCGACATTGGGTTAAGAAAAGGTGCAGAAATCGCAAATTGGGCGTTGCCGAACGCACCCTATATCGTATCAGATACACTAAGCTTTATGTCGTTAGCATGCAAATAGAGCTCCTATACCTCAGTAGAAACATTAGCACTTAATGTATCTATGCACATACCTAAAATAGAGGGGCAAGCTCTGGAACTTGCCCTTTGATATTTAGGTAATCCAGTGCAGAGGACTGAATTATGCTGGGTTGGGAAGTGTATGTTGGAAAGTAGTGTCGTAGTTCAGTCACCATTCTTGGGCGTAGGTAACTCCTTAGCCGGTTAGAGCTCGTAGGATACCTTGTCGTGTACACTTTCTGTCCGTAGCCGGTCAGATCTTAAGGATAACTATAATGGGGTACCATTACATAAGTGATATTGAAATATCACAATTCAATTTCAGACTTACTGTCTGAAATGTGAATATTGGATTATAAGTTATTATAATTCACCCTGGTAAACAGATTCTGATACAAATATCGAATCTAAGAAGAGATCTAATAATAAGAGTATTAATAGATCATATTTATATTACATGTTTATATTATTAGTCTACATCTAATTATAGTTGTTAGCTCTAAACCACTCATAAATATATTCACTCTTAGACTTACCGTCTTGCAGCCACGTGTCTTAGATATTTATTCATATATATATCCGAGGGACTATTTAATCAATTATAGAGTCCACTCTAAGTTTAATCTTAATTAAACTATTGAGGAACAAATTACATTTGTTCGTAACCAATTGCACGCTTCCTCACTTGCAATTTGCATAGTATAAGCCTGTTACACCGGGTAGCACTTTGTGGTCTGTCTTAAAGACCACTGCTCGCTCCGTTCCGCTAGTTAACCAGCGGAACGAAAGTTTAAAAGCCGCTCAACCGACATGACGACGGTTAGCGATCGTGAACGCGAGCGTCAGCTCGCGCAAGACTTAGTGAAGGAGTCTTTCCCTAACTTTCCACAAGAAATGTGGATACTGTGGTGGAGATGATGCGGACCATGGTGACCGACATCTTTACCAACCTCCGTGGTAAGACCTTGGAGGAAGCATTAGAAAATGGGGAAGCGTTTCAAAAAGGTTTACATAGACCCTCAGGTTCGTTCCGCGACAATAATGTCGCGGTCGCCACCAACAACGCCCACGGCGAGCGTTGAGGTAGTAAAGGGGCGGATTCCGCCCTTTACTACGAAGGGGGTGAACCCCTTCGTAGATGGTTCGCAGAGGTGGAAGATGCCATCTCTGCGAAAAAGATTGTGGACCCGCATTCACAAGCTTATTTTGCCAACACATGCCGGCAGGGTGTGTGCAATGAGCCGCAGATACACTGACGAATCTGCGTTCCTGACTTATCAGGAATTAAAAGCCGAGCTAAAGCTCAACTTCGAAGCCCCAGAAATGGAACGTAGTTGCCGAGAAGAGTTCATGGAACTCCGGCAAGGTAAGCTTAGTCTTCAAGCTTACGCTCAGAAGATACAGTATTTGTTTTCAAATATTGTGCATGAGCCGGTGCCCCCTGTCATGCAGGTCACCGGCTACATGAAGGAACTGAATGACGGTCCCATCAATCAGAGTCTTTACCGCAACCCGACAAAGAATCTGAGGGATGCTATAGATCAAAGCATCAGAGAAACATTTAGCATGCGTTCAGCGTCAACGCATGCTGGATTTAGTCGAAGGGCTCAACAGCCTTTCGACTTTAACATGCCGCCGGTGCAGCATGATACTCACCCTTCGAACATCAGACCTTTCAGGAGGGCACCTCGTCAGACAAGAAAAGTGTTACTCAAGGTCAGCAGGTTTCGCAGATGCTGCATGTACCTGCTTTTGCTGCTCATTGTCGGTTTACCGACAATGAATCTAGTATACTTGGATTGGCTGTAGCCAATTGCATAACAAAAAACCAAGACGAAGTTCACACTTCGTCCCACGACACCAAAACCTGCGCCAGGGCGCGGGCGGGGGAGGCACAGAACCGATGGACCTATCGGTTGCAGTTGCCTCGACACCGAGGCAACCGAAAAACAAGAAGTTCCTTCGCTGCAATAGATGCACGAAGATGGGCCATTACGCCCATGAATGTATGGCGCCGCGGCCGGCGCCACGCAGTCAGCGGACTGGACAGTCCGCTGGTAAGCGACATCAACAGGGGCAACCCTCTGTTGATGCAAAAAACGTCAACAACCAGTAGGGGCGGGGCGCCCTACTGGACGGGTTATCTCACATGCCGACATCGGGCATGTGAGGATAATAGCCCCAGACGGGACTATGTCCTGTCAAAAGGTGCAGGGTGAAGGGAAACCTCTCATCACCCTGGAAGTTAAGCCGCATGGAAACGATGTCCCCATGCGTGCTCTGTTTGACACAGGAGCGTCAAACAATTTCGTTAGAACTGAGGTTCTAACGTCGTTGAACTTCGTGGAGATTGAATCTCCACGAAGCATGTTGTCAGTCCGGTTAGCAACAGGTGCAACCGTGACTATACCAAAGCGTGTGATTCGCACACGCTTTGAGTTAGACGAACTGCCGTTCGAGGACGAATACATCATCCTTGATCCTGACGACAAGTTCGATGTCATCTTGGGTATCCCTTGGATGTCCAAGCATAAACCAACGATCGACTAGGTAAATCTGTCGATCGACTGCGGCGGACCCACAGGATCTGATCACCCTGCAAGTAATCCGTCTGTATGTACCGATACAACCGCAGAGTCAGACAGTCTGGTGGGTAGCGATGGCACCACCAGGTCTGATCTGACAATATCAGCGGATTGTACACCCGCTGATAAGAGTTCAGTGGGACTTGCACACGCAACAGAAGAGTCGTAGCGTGCTGATTACGTGTGCAACACGGGTGACAACACACCGTGTTGAATCAACCACGACCTACGACGGACGTGGTGTGGAGAATTTATCCACGGTGGGAACACCCACCGTGAGAACGAAGATACCGACACGGAAGAAAGTGATTCCCGTGTCAAAAAGACGAGGAACTCACGACTGAGAGCGGTCGTGAGTATGAAGAACGCATAATTGATAGTGTTAACCATGTTGATGATGTCTTGAGCACGAGTGGTAACAATCACCGTGCCGCAGAACAGGCAATAGATCAGACGAGTGTGCCTGATCATGTGGTTGAGTCCGTCAAGACGATAAACGTCTTGACGCAGACAGAGACTGAATTAGCTACCCATTCTCTAACGCTCGACAAAACCCCCGAACTTAGGTACGGACGTGATGGCCCTTCCAGCCTTGAGCTGGAAGAAGTTTGTGAAAAACTTGCACGATGAGCAGATCGATCAGATCTGTGTCATCGTTGCAACAAACGATGTTGTGGATATTCGTGAGCGAATATCCACACTGCAGGCAGATGAAATTAGGAACGAGACCGTTCCCAATGAACAAACCAAAGTTCAGCGCTTTGAAGCGCAGTGCTAGGAGTCGCTCAAAGTGACTTCCACAACGCACAGCGCAGAAAATCCTGCAAGCGCGCGAATCAACTCTGAATCAAAATGTCGGCTTGACTGCTTTCCCGCGTACTTTGCAATTGTTGTACTTCTGTACTAGTGTGGAAAGAAAAAGAAATTTTCTATTAAGTAAACCCGTCTCGTACTGCTACCATTAGCGCTGTTGGTCAGCCTTATCGCCTCTATGAGTTGCTCTGTTACACTCATCATATTGCGAATGCATATAAGGCATTTTTTATACAGAAAGAAGGGACTTTGACAGGTTGACATATTTTCTTGTCCACGGATAGAATGTATCTGTCGGATCTGACCCTCGCCCGACGGCGTCGGTATATCTCCATCTACCCCTCGCGCAATGAGCTTTGACAACCTTCTGACACCAAATATCAGGCTGAGTTGTTTCCGTGTCTCTAGTTCTGAAAATGCACAAGCAAACATGTGTGCTCTTAGCGAAAGAACCTTTGGCATATATTCAATCATTTTTATGACAGACTCGTAACTTCACAAAAGTAGTACCGTATCTCATCTCCCCACTAGATGGCGTTTCCATATCTGGACCACTCGAATTTTCTTGGTTGGTGAGTGCGTTACTTAAAACATTCAGTGTAGAGGCTGGAACTACGTCTATCCATAACCATCTAATCCCATTTCTAGCACCATACGTTAAACCGGATCTACACCCTGTACCAATACAAAGTTACAGTCATAAGAGCAGTTTCGGCGGGCTACTCTTCTCCACAACGCTGTGCGAACATTATTTCCCCATCAGAGCGCTATCCTCGACGCCATATGGACACAATATGATGCCCAGATGGTCACAGCATACGCTCAGATATGAAAGTTGCAGGAATGCAAAAGTTATAAGGGCATGACATAAGTGTAACTTTTGTTGTTTCAAGCTCCTGATAAAGCTCACATGCTTACTTTTAGGCGAACAGGATGGATGAGTATTGTTGTGGGATACTCGAGCAATAAAATAAGTATCACTATCCCTTGGAAAAAGTGCATATAGAAGTCGTCGGTGAATGTAAATTAGATATCGACCAGAAAGAAAAAAAAACACGGCATTCGTCCTCGCCGTAATGTCAAGCAGTAATGCTCTGTCAGCCTCCGCTTCCAAGATGTCCAAGTCGACGATCCAGGAAGATGACCAGTCGATTTCGTCGATCGTTGATGGCACACGCTTTCTGCGAGCCAACGATGAAAAAGACCATGTGGACGATGATCGCTTAGAGATGCTCTACGAACGAAGCTCGATGCCTTGGATACCTTGGCTGGAAAAAAACTCCACAAACTTGACATTAAGCTTGGTGAACAATACAACAGGCTTTCACTCGAGTTGGTACACTTGTGGTCCAGAAATAAACTCCAGAAAATTGAAAACGCTAAGAAATTGATAGAGGACGGCAAGAGCTTCGCCGTTCTCTATAAGGAAGGTGTTACTCCAGACATTTATATGGAGGCGAAGGGCTTCGGAAAAGCATTCAAAAACGTTTTGGACACCAAAGAAAACCGGCTTAAAGAGCCTAGATTGATCTCATGGTTTGAATACAAGAAGTTCTACAATGAGCAGAAGGCTAACGACGCGACTAAACTACGAAAGTTTTTCCGACGCAAAAACGCCGCGGCTGACGAGTAAAGCCCCTAATCCGTTCATCCCAGACTGGTTCGACACTGCAACTCTGTACATGAGACACTTGATCATCATTGCAGTAGAATTTAGAGTAAGAGCCCAATGCATGTACACTTCACTCGTTTTCACTCGTTATCGTCTTGTATTCTTGCTACTGGTTCAGTTTGAAAAATATACCACAGGCGCGTCTACGCCGGCGATTTTGTTTGACAAGGCGTCAGAATGAATATTCCTGTACCCATTTCTAAAGTGTAATAGAAACGTTAGTAAGGTCCTAAGTAATATTATTATTAATGGGCGGGGCTATTCCGTACCATGCTTTTTACTATTCCGTACCCCAAGATCGTGGAAATTATTCATTTGCTTTTTATTGGTCATTATAAAAATTGTTCAATTTTTGCATTACACCTGTTTTCAAGACGTCCTTTTAAAGACGTAGAGTGGGTGGCGCCTGTCCGGCAGTCGTTTCGTCAAACGTTCTGAGTCGCTCTCTCTCTCGCTCTGCCTGGCCGCCCCTCTACGTCCATCGTCTCAGTCGAGATTCTGCCCTTAAAAGCTCACCACCATGGAAGTATCTCGACCAGCTACAACTACGACAACGACTGATTCGATGGCGGCGAATCCTCCTACGACTGCAGCATGGCGTGCCTGGGATTTGTCACTCCGACAATTAATCTGTAAATGCTTTTTATTATGACCAATAAAAGGCAAATAAAAATTTCCACGATCCCGGGGTACGGAATAGTAAAAAGCACGGTACGGAATAGCCCCGCCCATTATTAATAATATTATAACTAACTTGTACTCGTAACTTTAGTGAAGTTTAGGACAATTAGTAATACTAATATTACCATAGTAATACTAATTGTCAAAAATGTAATACTACTTGTCTAAAATGGTCCTAAGTTGGACGCCACGAAGTCTCCCGTTTACTTGGTTACGTCTACTGCTCCTATGCATCGTCATCTACGTCTGTGCATTCGTCGCATTTCTTGTATTTACGTCACCGTCCCATTCCTTTTCAAGTGTAAATGAAGGCTCTTTAAAAGCTGAGACGATTGCTCAAGCAGAGAAACATGCTCGGCGTGTGAAAATGCTGCCTCAAGGTCAAAATCATGTTCGTAGTCTTCGTTGTATTAGTTGGAGAGCGACGGACAATTGCAGTCCCTATGGACCACGAGTACCGAATCGGGACAAACCGTGTCACATGGTAATCGAGCATGAGCAATCCGGATATTGCGAGGTCGAGGACAGAATGACGAACGAGAGGTTTCGTGTCATGAAACGCTATTGTCAAAGTGTTCGTCCTAAAAGTCAATTTCGATGTCAAGATGCGCAAATGTTTGTCAATTTTCCGATTCAAGCGAATAAAGTGATCGAAAAGGCGTCGACGGCAACTTTTGCACTACCGCATATTAATGAACAAGGAAAAGGATCAAAGGGGATTGTTATGGTTGTCTATCCAAGAATTATTCCCAGTGCATACGCTTCTATTCGTGCGTTACGAGAAGTGTTACAGTGTGAATTGCCCATTGAATTGTGGTATCAAGAGAAGGAAATGCACGCAGTGCCGGGATCGATGACGCCGTTGCGACGTTTGTCTATCTCTAGTAAAGGAATTACGTTTCATGAAATTAACGATGACATCGTGACTGGATTTAAGGCAAAAGTGTTTGCAATTTATCATAGTCAATTTGAAAATGTCTTGTTTTTGGATTCAGATAACGTGCCAGTAAAAGAACCGAGCTTTTTGTTCGAAACGCAAGAGTATAAGGATACTGGTGCGCTCTTTTGGCCAGATTTTTGGCATCCACGATACACAATTTTCAACGTTCACGCCCACTCACTACTGTGGGAACTATTGGATCAAAAATTCGTCGATATGTTCGAACAGGAAAGTGGACAGCTGGTGATTAATCGACGACGACATGCTGCGTCCCTTGAGTTGGTCAAGTTTTACACCTTTCACGTGCCAAACATTTTCCAAACGCTTCGATTGGTGCACGGCGACAAGGATCTCTTTCGATTGGCATGGCTGAAGGTCAAGGCACCTTTTCACATGCTCGAATTTCCACCAGCTGTTGCGGGCAAGGCCATTAATAATTCATTCTGCGGAATGACAATGGTGCAACACGGTGCAAACGGGGAAATTCTCTTTTTGCATCGAAACTCTCGCAAACTCGTGGGGGAGCTGGGGGTCAAAAACCCTCTTGCCCAAGAAGTGATACCGTCTCAGCCTCGTGGAGACACGAGCTTCCCTTTACCAAAGATTGCTGATGAATTTCAAAGTGCTGACGTCACATTGACACCTCCACTGGATACACCCGAGGCGGACGGGTATCCTGATGCAAAATATTGGACACATGTGCTATCTTTTCGAAACACGTCCAGGCGTGTGCACTACAAAATTGCTGTTCACTCTTCTTTGCCTGGCTTTTCCAACGATCAGGTGTGTTATGGCGAAACTAACATGGTGAAAACGAATCCCCACTTTTTCTTTCAGCCTTTCGCTGCTTTCAGCTTCGCTGGTCTTGAAAATCAGCTGCGACGATTTGCGATGGAAGCTGCACAAATAATCCATACCCACCATAATGATACAGCTGAGCCGTAACGTAGCTTTTAGGTAGGTAGGTACTTACTTGTATAATAACATTTGCTATAATATGATTAAAGACAATCGTCCTAAATTTAAGAGCGACTGGCGTAGCACTGTGTCCGCAACGCCAAAAAAACGATAAAATTCGAACCGAGATATTCAGAAGTTCCCGCAGCCAAGAAGTTTCGTATTGAATATTGGGTAAGCTGATGCCAAAAAGCGGGCCAGAAGATTGCGTACCACTAGTATGCGTGATTGCGTAACGTAAACTTTCAGTTTAGTGCGCTAAAAAGGATCCCTAAGGAAAATGACCATTAATTTTGAGTCGTAAAACTTATCGTAAATCTGAGCACATGTCCGAATAGCTACGTTCACAGGCTATCGAAACCTCATTTTTACCGATTTTTCGCGGTGATTGGCTGCTTTCAATGACTGCTTCAATCTAATACTCAATTTTGGCCTCCGTTCAGTTTAGTGCGCTGTAATAACTTGGTTTTTGTATTGGTTGGCTTGTGAAAATGTTTTTTACATAAACCTTTCCCTACCACGCTCAAGATCTCAAATATTTTATGATATGATAACATAATACAGTTGTAGAGGTATACAGTTTTGACATCCACCCTGTAAGGCCAAATCGATTTGTCGCCAAAAACTTACCGAGAAAATATAAAATCGTGAAGGGAACGGCAAGTTGATAGATTTGTCATTTTGGCCTACTTATCAGTATTTATAAATCCCTGTCATTTGGTAAATATGACTGGAGCGCACTAAACTAAAAGTTTACGTTAGTCCAACGATGGAAAGAGAGCCAGGATGCTTGCTTTCTCGACGTGCATTTCGAGAAGAATTCGGTGGAGTTGGTGTTGTAGTGTTGTGCTTCTGGGGATCTCTAGCAAACGTGGTGACGATAGCGTCATGGAAGGGCTAAACTTGAAATAAGAGCTCCACCCACGCCTAAATTGAGAGAATCTGTATTTTACATGTTTTCGCCTATCAAAGTGGTCAAGGTGTGCAATCATTTTATGACATGGCTTCGAGGAATTTGTTGGGGTTGTAGCAAAAGCATTATGTGGTTATAGCACGCACTATGAAGTAAGGAATGTGTATTCAAGACAGTGCCTTCCTACGTTGACAAGGCCTGTCTAGTATTTATTTCGTCCGCTTCCACATTACTTGAATCCCTTTCTCATCAAGGAATCCATATTTCTAGTCCTAGTAACGATGTACTTTCCGGCAGGCAACTGCATTTTGCGGGTGCTTCATTCTAGAAACAGCTAAGTGTGTACTCTACCTCTGCTGTAAGAAGTAAAGTATCATGCCTAGGCGAGATGCTCTTGACTTAAATGCTGAGGACGGCTACGAATGGATCTGCAAGTACTTGGATACTTGTGAAGGAGACTTGCTCGAGTTTGAATTAGACGTTGACGCGCAGCACTTTTTCGACGGTTTAGAACTACCATCAACAACATCTACGCCCACTCCCCCGTCAAACGAATACAGCGAGTTCATGCCCCAATTGCCTCCATTTTTGCCGTCGAAAAATGCGATAGCAGATTCAAAGCCCATTTCATATTGTGCCTTACTGGAAGAAGCTCAGCTCACAGCCCAATGCACCGAAGAACCACCTCAAGTTGAGAATCCAGCTAAGCGTCAAGCACTGACGAGTCCTCGCAAGCTTCGTGTACGCAGTCAAAAGAAGATAGCAGCTACACTGCAGTTGGAATCGCCTTTTACCAATTCTACAAGGCGAATGACGCGTTCAAGTTCGCGACAAATCAATCGCCGTCTTTTTCACTAGAATTATCTGATTTAGTGAGAAGTTTATTGTGTCGTTGTGTATGTGAGTGAACGAAAGCACATAGTGACCTCGACGTGCAGAGATGTAGAAGATATAAGCACAAACAACTCAATAGTTGATGTACTTTATGAAGTATTATAAGTTCTGTTTAAAGACTTCATAAGAGCTCCACTTTCAGCTCATCGTATCAAAAATAGCGGATCAGGAAAGCAAGTTTAGCATCTGCGTTAAAATCACGCGCATCGCTTGTGTCACGACACCATTTTCGCACTGATCATGACGGCGAAAGGGAAGGCGAAGGACCACATGCCTGGCCGCAAAGCTAACGCTAAACAAGGTCGAGGGGGGGGCGTCGCGGGCGCCCCAGGTGCATATTATCTGCTACTGTATTATTTCCTTTGTCCAGAAATATAGGGAACACGAATTTCAAACATTTTGCTCCTTAATAATAATAAGGTAGTCTATTTAGTCTTAACTATTAGCTACTATGAACTGTTGCACTCTAATTTTTAGCCTCGGCTCAGAGTGACCATTCGTAGGGTCTGGTAGGGATCTTCGCTGTCGTAACTCCGCTTGGCGCGGTTGTGCTGGATGAATGTTGTAAAAGCACTGTAGACATAGGAGAAACCGTAAACCTTCCTCTCGGTAACTTGGATTTTTGCTCTCGTACTCTGCGACAGCAAATAACTGACTCTTACAATGCGACCATATTGTGTCGACATGATCCCATTGCGTATAGGAACGGCCTTCAAATATCGTCCTATTCCGTAATTGCCACATCCACCCGTAGGCTATGCTGCATATTCCCCACCAGACTCGTTGAAATAGGCCTTGGTATGTCGTAAATTCCATACCGCACATTTTCATCATCGCCTTATCTAAAAAGGTAGTGTCGGTTGGTGCCTTGCGTTGTACAATTTCTTCTTGATATTGTGCCACATCATCTCCCGTTGATTTCGAACCCGTCCACTGTTCGATTAAACGCCTCCAAAATAACTTTGCTCTTGTACAACCCCACATGATGTGTCTCGCGTCCGTGTGGTGGCTGTTACACTCTGGGTCCAGTATGCACGATTCTTTACCTGTAGGTTTAACAAAGAAGGTGTTTAGTTGCATCGTAGTTAGCCGATATATCACCCACACTTGATAATCTGATAAGATGTGGTTATTCTTCCAGATCTGCTTCGGATATTGATCCTGGAGCGTTTTCCACCAGCTATCCCTACTTTGCTTCCGGTCCCATTTGTCCAGAACAGGTATCAGGTCGTTGGCTAGCGCTTGGTAATACATCCGCTTGCTTTGCTTTCGTAAGTACGCTGGAATTCTCCAGATTGATCGCATATCTCCATCTAGCAAGCATGGAAAGTCATGTAAATCTGGATGCGGCTGACACACCACATATTTTTTGGTGTCCTTTATCCACTTGGCCACTGCCGGGTCTGTTGATGATCGCACTATCCAGTAAATCCCGTTCTCTTGCTGTTGCAGGTTTGTGGTGTACATTGTCCCTTTATGTATACCTTCCACTCTACCCTTTTCGCGTTTTCTCCAGTGAATCGTAGCCAAAAGTGTAGGACAATGAAACAGAGTTATTGGCGGTGCCTGTCCGATGTATTGACCTACCTCCACTCGGGGGGAAGCTAATATTATGGCGCACATCCATCTCTTAATCTTGGCACTTGTATGCGAAGTTGTGCTTGTTAATGGTCCCTGCCACGAGTACACACTGTTAGAAATTCGTTTAAGATGTAAAGTAGCAATGGGTACTTCCGGCATCTTATAGAATTTCCGACGAGACAGCGTTCGCAAGCGTTCATCCTGTATCCATGCATTGTCTGCCCACGGGAAGGCGCCCCAGAAATCCTGCAAATGGGGTGTTAAGATTCCGTGATGAGGGATTTTCGAAACATCCACGTCGATTAAAAGAATTTGGCCAGGTTCCATACCACGTGACGGACTTACTCCTATTGGAGCTGCATGTCTCATAAGCTGGGGTAAATGATGTCTCGTATAATCATCCAGCCTGCTAACTTGATCTGGAGTAGGCCCAATTGAGTGACCTAACTCTACTGACAGAGTTTTTTGTTTAGCATTTGTTGCGTAGTAACCCTTCAGGTTCTCACGTTTTCTGACCCTGGGTGAGATCTTGCCGAGTGGTTCTTGTAGGAGCAGTCCTTTCCAATTAAGCCAAGCATCTTTATAGATATCTGGTCTGGCTAGTAACCACCTGAGCGCATCCTTCATTCTTTGAACTCGTATTGCTATTGGCAAGGCGATCAACCCCATACCCCCTGCTTGTTTAGGCGTGTATAGTAGGGTTGGAGAAATCTTGTGCCTTACCCGTCCGTCTTCGTTCGTCAGTTTAGTCCAAATAAAACTCTTTTGAATTTGGATTAGTTTCCTCATAACTTCTGGATGCGGGTCAAACACTTTTGCTGTAAATAATATTGCAGGCACAACAATAGAGTTAAACAAAGTTACTCTGTCCACCATCGATATACCACATTTAGCTGCTGTCGCCATTCTCCTTTTTATACTCCTTATTCGTAAAGCCCAGTTCTTCTCTCCCATGTTTGCATGTCCGACTTCGTAGCCTAGGTACCTGACTGTTTCACCCGGTGCCACTATGGGAATACCATGCCAATCCCGTAACTCCACTGTTGGATCCATAAATAAAAAAATACTTTTGGCTGTCTGGATTTTCAATCCTGACAACTTACCAAAGTGGTGAACAAGTTCTAATGCCGGCTGAATTTGACCCGCCTGTCGTAAAAAATAGTCGAATCGTCAACAAACGCTGAGAATGTATGTGATTCTCCCCCTTCTTGCGCCGTCGGCTGGATGCCTTGAATTTCAGTCGATTGTAGAATTGCTAACGCCAGGGGTTCTACCGCTATAATGAAAAGCAGTGGTGCCAGTGGACACCCTTGGCGAATCCCGATGTGACATCCATCGGGGCAGATTTGTCCTTGTTGACGAGAAATTCTGCCGTAGTTCCACTATGTAAATTAACCATTAATTGCACAAATTCCTTGGAAAATCCAAAAATCGTTAGAGTCGTGAACAAATAGTCTCGATCCAGTGCGTCATATGCCTTAGCGAAATCCAGGAATAAAATACCTGCTCCGTCTGCAGGTGAATCAAAGTGTATTCCAGCTGTATTCGCTATGGTTGCCATCATTATAGTTACTGCTTTATCCATTTTGCGGCCGAGCACAAAACCTTGTTGTGTCCCGCCGATCACGGATCCCAAAAAAGTTTGTAGTCTGGTTGCTAAAACTTTTGCGAAAATTTTGTAACTGGTCTGGAGTAATGAAATAGGACGATAATCCAAGGCATCTGACGAATCACCTTTTTTTCGCAGCGGAATGACAGTAGCCTTGAGAAAGGACGATGGTGGTTTTTCCCCTTGTAGTAATCTGTTATATAATCCTGTTAGAGGCTCCACCATAATGTCCTGGAAATCCTTATAAAAGTCGTTATTTATTCCGTCAGGACCAGCTGCTTTGCGCCTTTCTAAACTTTTAATCGCCCGACGCACCTCCTCGTCATCCATTGGTGCCATTAGGATTAAATTATTGTGTGCAGATACCTTTCGACCCGGGGGAATTTTTACGAATTGTTCCAATTGGTGTAATCGTAAATGTTGTGCAATCTCTGAGTGACGTTTCCCCATAATCAAGCTCCACGTTCGTGCAAATCGATCAGGTATTCCCAGCTGAGAATCAAAATTTATTCCGTGACCAGAATTGATTTGTGTAACTGTTTGGTCCCGTTCCCAGATCGCCGTTCTCCGAAAAAGCCAACGGATCTCCTGGATTGACCTATGTAGGCCCTGACCCCGGTTTAATAAGTTAGCTTTAATGTTGTATGTTTGAATCGCAAGCATTCGCTGTTTTCGTGTGGATGCGTTTTCCGTGATATGTCGCTTTAATGTACGCGCTCGCCATTTTCGTCTGTGGGTAGCTTTGCGTGCGGTTTGATATAGTAAATCTTGGCAGTGCGTTATCCAAGCGTCCCATGTTAATCGCTGTTGGTTAAATTTGTCTAGTAAACCATTTATACCGGTTTCTAGAGTTTGTGCTATGTCTGGTACCTTGTACCCATTAAATGGGTACCTCGGCATACGATTTCTTTTAGGGGTTTTGCGTGCTAAGCAGGCTGGATCCCTTAGGGTAACTGATATTTGCTCGTGATCAGAGTAATGGGGAGTGTTTCCAACCGTGAAGTCACCTAACCATGAGGTGAGGGAGCATGATATGTATATTCTATCTATTCGACTTGCCTGACCTCCCCTCCAATAGGTAAAATGGTCTATCGCATTTAGAGGTTCATCATTCAGGACTGAGACGCCAAATGTTCCGACATCATGTAAATTATATCGCGAGACAAGTGTCGATAAAGTCGGACTCTCCGATTTATCGTTTCTTTCCCCCCCTAATCTATCCAATACAGGAGATTCAACGCAATTGAAGTCTCCTGCAAGGATAATTTGTAATGCCACTCCACTTAAAAGGTTCGATAAATCCATGAAAAAAAATTCTCTTAGCGCCGAATCTCCAGAGTGAGCGTATATGTTGAGAATTAAGATCTTTTTCCATTGAATCGCAATAAATCGAGACGTCCATTTCTCCTTATGCCATGGAGTAACTTCAGCCGCTATGACAGGATTAACTAGGATTGCCACTCCTTCTTTTTTCTGACGTCCGATACTCCAATATGCACATGGTTCACTCATAAGGGAATGTCCCCATAAATATTTCCATTTATTTGTCAATTCCTGTGCATTCTCCATGTCGGAAATGTGAGTTTCCTGTAAAAGAATAAACTGGGGTGTCCTGGACTGAGCATTTTTCCTCCAGGCCTGTAACCAGTTGGTAACGTCCTCTTTTTTGAAACCTCTTACATTTTGCGAGATTAGTTGGAACCCTGCTTGAACAGAGGATGCCTTTGGGTCCCCATTTCCGGTACGTATTCCATTTCTTTTAATGTGTGAAGTGTCGAATATAAATCTAGTTTCGTGAGGTCAAAATATGCGTGTGTGAGGTCTGCCGTCGTTGATATGGAACCCGTAGTCTCATCTACCGATGCCATTATATCTGTAAACGCTTGGTGTGTTGTTGACGTAGGTTTTGCCTTTCTTTTAGGTAGGAATGGCCGTGCGGAGCCCTTAGTAACAGAGGGGGTCCATGTCGGATCTGGCCTCATTCATAGTGGTTATGGAATTGTTGATAGGTATGGCTACATGTGTATCCGTAATAAATTCATCAAGGAGCCCCCAGGCCCCTGCGTGCCCACTTAAGACGTTTTGTACCTTCCGGGAGTAACTCGAATTGGTTTTACTTACTTGTAGGTGTCTGGAAAGCAACGTAATAATGGAGTCCACGGGGTGATAATTTGCCCCTAATATTGCTGCCAGTTGTTCAGCATACATATGTGCACATAGTGCATGAATTGCTAATTTTGCCGCTAAAGCCGGAGCACATAGGCGTGTTAGCTGATTTCCTCCGTATTTTACCTGTTTGAGAGCTATCCACTCTTGTGTGCTGTTCATTATTAGTATCCTGTGGGATGGGTGATGAAGCGATTCCAATCTGTCTTCCCAATCTTTAAACCAAGAAGATTCTAGCCCCGTGATTAACCCTTGTTGTCCTTGGTGAATCATATCATACCAGCATTGGATTCTCCAGGGTTGCGTTAATCGTATAAGTAATGCTGGGTCTATCCTTTCAAGAAGATTATAGGCTCCAGCACTTTGCTTGAAAAGATGAAGTAAATTGTTTCCTTCACAAATGATCGCTTTCTTCCATGTCTGAGTTGACGCTTCAACTATTGGGAAGGGTATCCCCGTTTGTCTCTCCCATTCTGATTTATGTGCATCCCAGATTTGATCCCAGTTCGCCGTCTTTTTCTGGTCCTGACTCGTCTCATCTAATGTTTCTTCAACATCGTCGACTAATTCACGTTGGACGTTGTGTGGAGACTGGTCCGGTGAATCTAGTGTTGTTTCCTCTTGGTGATTTGAAATAGACTCGGTATTTGATGTATTCCTTCTGGTACATCTTCTCTTATTACTCGGCTCTGGTTCCTCCACTGGGCTTTGAGATGGTTGATACTCAGAGTTTTGTGAATCATCCGATGTTATCATAAGTACCTCTGGAGATTCAAGCTGAGCGTTCCATATTTTGTGTATCCATTGATGTAGGATAGGACGAGAAATTTGATATTGTTGCATCAGTCGATCTTGGACTGCTGGATTTGATATGTCTAATTGCATTATCCGTTCCTGTTCCGGTACTGATAGTCGTCCCACTGTTTCTGTCAAAAAATGCAAAATTTCTCGCAGGCGAGGGTCGTGAGTCAATATTATTTCTTCTATTTCGATTTTGAGGTCATGATGAATTGTTGGACCTTGAAGCCGGTTGATAATATTTTCGACGTCCCCTTCCCACGCGTCCGGATCCCATGGATCGTGCTGGCTATAGGTGGTAATTTGGCTAACATCAGATGCCTCAGTGTCTGAATTCTCCCTCATCACTATATCCGTCCCCAGTTTGTTCTCACATTCCTGGGTATCAGACCCTAACCTCGCTGACTGAGTGATATCCTGTTGGTCTATCCTCTCATCATCGAAATCTTCATTATCCCCTTCACTTCCACTTGTGGACATGT
Organism: Sclerospora graminicola; assembly: GCA_001887855.2. NCBI lineage: Eukaryota > Oomycota > Peronosporomycetes > Peronosporales > Peronosporaceae > Sclerospora > Sclerospora graminicola. The sequence goes on from MIQA02024348.1 coordinate 54,436, forward strand.
CCACATCAGAGGTTTCTTTGTATGTTGTCTGTGTTGTGCCACCTCGAGCTCCGTATAAGAACGCCGTATAGTGGGCGCCACTAAAATGTAGTATAATTGGCCATTTTGATTCATCCTTCGGTGCCTCAGCCTTGGCCTTTAGAATTCGGTGCACACAATCTTCCATTGTAAGGGGATATTCTCCGCTGATCAAATATTTCCTATTGTTTTTACTTTTGGTCTCCGGGGAAAACATATTACCCCTGGTGTGACGCCTGTATACCCTGAGTTGAGCACATAAATCTCCTTTTGTAATAATACGCTGATGCTCGCTAGCGTATCATTACTACCCCATGCCTGGGGGTCCACAATGTCATCTAATTTTGATCCACTGAACGCGAAATCTGAGAAATAACGTTCAAATTCCTTGTAAGATTCTTTAGGGGAAATCTTATCATATCCTCGTCCTAGGGCCAGAAGCGTCTGTTTCCTTATGCCATGTGGAAATTTTATTTCGAAGTCGATTAATGCTCGTGCGTAACATCCGTCCTTCAGTGCCTGAGCTGCCTCTTCTATTAGAGCCGTTGATGCATCGTTAAACTGTGTCGTCTGTAATGCTTGTGCTAGTGCATAAATTTGGCAGTTCCCGGTGGATGGGGTGTTTACTGCTTTAATTCCTAGCCATTTTTCAATTTGATCGAGGGTTGCTGTATTTAGAGATGTCCCTTCGTTAATTGGGTCTTCATCGGTGTGAGTGACCCCGCCTTCCAACTCCAATGTTTGTTGAATCAGTCCCGATAATTTATCCTTGTTCTTTGATTCTCGGATTAACAAGTCTGTTTGATGTTTTTGCTTTGGTCCTGCTCTCTTTGACTGAAGAGACTGACCTGTTTGTTTCCTTTCTGACATAGTTTGACTTCCGGTTGCTTCGTTGTTCTTCTTCTGTTGTGGTTCATTTACCCCTTTCGGTTGTGGAACCGCCTGTTGCTGTCTAACCACACTCGATATTGTCTGACCCTCCTTTGTAGCTCTCTGTTGTTGCCGAACAACGTTCGATATTGTTCGACCCATCGTAACTGATCCAGGGTGAGTAGCCGCTCGTCTGCCCCGATTACTTCGTGTTACCACTACCCATTCGTGTGAAGATTGTTTTGTGGTTGTCCCGTTGATTATTTTCTTCGTTGGTGGCTCTTTGTTTCTCGCCCCGGATGCCTCTTCTTCTGGATTGCCACTTTCTTGCTTTGCGTCCTCCTTCCCTTGAGTTGTAGGTGATCCGTCAGCCGTCGAATTTATTGAGGCTGTTTCAGCTTGGTTTTCTGGTGTAGATGTTTCCATACCTTTTGATGAGTCTTCAAGTTGCTTCTTTAGCCGTTCGGCCACTGTGGCCTTTAATTCTTCTAAACTCGTAAATGTCGGGGCCGGTAGCTTGGCTTTGTTTAAGTCAGCTTCAGTTATGGTGATACAATTGTTCTTTAAAAGTTCCTCTAAAAAAGTGTTGCATTTTCGCATTGGGT